>JAUMJJ010000253.1:0-297500 GCA_033556795.1 Tapera naevia
CCCTGCCGCGCAGGCGCAGGCGGGCGGGCAGGCGGGCGGGCGAGAGGCAGGGCCGGGGGCAGGAGGCGTGTCCGGCTCGCCGAGCCCGCGGAGCTCCCGGCCCCCGCCCCGCCGGGTATTGTTCCCATCCCGTCTCCGCCGGGGAAGTTCGGCCCCGGCTCCGCTCCCCGCCGGGGCGGGGCTGGGGGGGTCCCCTTTGTCGCCGCCTGCCCGGCCGCGGAGCGGGGCCCGGCACCATGATGGCGGCCGAGCCCGGGGCGGAGGAGGGCGGCCCGGTGCGGGCGGCGGGCGGGGCGGGGGCGCGGGCGGGCGATGGCGGCGGCGCGGGGGCCGGGGCGGCGCCGCTCCCGCCGCCGCTCCCGCAGCCGCTCCCGCTCCCGCAGCCGCTCCCGCAGCCGCTGCCGCCGCTGCCGCCGCCGCCCCCCGCGCTGCCCCCCGCGCTGGCGGCCGTGGACGAGGGCGACTCGCTGGACGGGCCGGAGTACGAGGAGGAGGAGGTGGCGATCCCGCTCAACGCGCCCCCCACCAACCAGTGAGTGCCGCCCGCACCGCCTGCGGGTGCTGCGGGTGCTGCTCCCCTGCCCCCTCTCCTCCTCCTGCCCCTCTTCCTTATCCCCTTCCTTTCCCTATCCACTCCTTATTTCTTCTCCCTCCTCCCCTCTGCCCCTTCTCCTCCTCCCACCCCTCTTCCTTATCCCCTTCCTTTCCCTCTCCACCCCCTGTTTCTTCTTCTCCCTCCTCTCCCTCTGTCCCATCTCCTCCTCCTGCCCCTCTTCCTTATCCCCTTCCTTTCCCTCTCCACCCCCTATTTCTTCTTCTCCCTCCTCTCCTCTGCCCCTTCTCCTCCTCCCCCTCTTCCTTATCCCCTTCCTTTCCCTCTCCACCCCCTATTTCTTCTTCTCCCTCCTCTCCTCTGCCCCTTCTCCTCCTCCCACCCCTCTGCCTTATCCCCTTCCTTTCCCTCTCCACCCCCTGTTTCTTCTCCCTCCTCTCCCTCTGCCCCTTCTCCCCCTCCTGCCCCTCTTCCTTATCCCCTTCCTTTCCCTCTCCACCCCGTTTCTTCTCCCTCCTCTCCCTCTGTCCCTTCTCCCCCTCCTGCCCCTCTTCCTTATCCCCTTCCTTTCCCTCTCCACCCCCTGTTTCTTCTCCCTCCTCTCCCTCTGTCCCATCTCCTCCTCCTGCCCCTCTTCCTTATCCCCTTCCTTTCCCTCTCCACCCCCTGTTTCTTCTCCCTCCTCTCCCTCTGTCCCATCTCCTCCTCCTGCCCCTCTTCCTTATCCCCTTCCTTTCCCTCTCCACCCCCTGTTTCTTCTCCCTCCTCTCCCTCTGTCCCATCTCCTCCTCCTGCCCCTCTTCCTTATCCCCTTCCTTTCCCTCTCCACCCCCTGTTTCTTCTCCCTCCTCTCCCTCTGTCCCATCTCCTCCTCCTGCCCCTCTTCCTTATCCCCTTCCTTTCCCTCTCCACCCCCTGTTTCTTCTCCCTCCTCTCCCTCTGTCCCATCTCCTCCTCCTGCCCCTCTTCCTTATCCCCTTCCTTTCCCTCTCCACCCCCTGTTTCTTCTCCCTCCTCTCCCTCTGTCCCATCTCCTCCTCCTGCCCCTCTTCCTTATCCCCTTCCTTTCCCTCTCCACCCCCTGTTTCTTCTCCCTCCTCTCCCTCTGTCCCATCTCCTCCTCCTGCCCCTCTTCCTTATCCCCTTCCTTTCCCTCTCCACCCCCTGTTTCTTCTCCCTCCTCTCCCTCTGTCCCATCTCCTCCTCCTGCCCCTCTTCCTTATCCCCTTCCTTTCCCTCTCCACCCCCTGTTTCTTCTCCCTCCTCCCCTCTGTCCCATCTCCTCCTCCCGCCCCTCTTCCTTATCCCTTTCCTTTCCCTCTCCACCCCCTATTTCTTCTTCTCCCTCCTCTCCCTCTGCCCCTTCTCCTCCTCCCGCCCCCCCTTCCTTCTCCCCCTTCCTTTCCCTCTCCACCCCTTATTTCTTCTTCTCCCTCTGCCCCCTTTTCCTCTTCTTTTCCCCCCTCCTTTCCCTCTTACTCCTCTCCTATTTCACCTTCCCTCCCTTCCCCCTCCTCAGTTTCTTTTCCCCCTCCTTGCCCTCTCCCCCCCTTCTCTTCCCTGCCCCCTTCCCCCTCCTCCTCCTTTGCCCCCTTTCCCCCTGCTTCCCCTCTTCCTTTTCCTCCTCTCCTTTCCCCCCCCGCCCCCTCTTCCCCAGGGCTGGAAAGTGTGTTTCAAGCTCCCGTGGAGGTTTTGCCTTCCTCCGCCCGGTTCTGCTCCAGCAGGAAGGGTGCTGGGTGAAGGGGAGCCCCCCACCCTCTCGTGGCAGCCCAGCCTCACTCATCCCCCTCCCCAGCCTCTGAAGGTGCAGCTCTGGCAACAGCTGGAATCAAACCACCCCCTGCCCCTGGCAGCCCAGGCAGGGGCTTCCCCTCCCTTGAAGGTGCTGCTCTCGCAATACCTGGGGTGAGCTCCAGGAGGGAAAAAAAAAGGAGCCCTCTTAGGTTTTTGTGAGTTTTCACACTCCCCTCTCCCCAGCAGCTGGAACAAAAAATGGAGCTCAATTAGTTTTTTGCAAGTTTTCATAGGCCCACCCACTTCCCTCTCCCTTGAAGGTGCTGTTCTGGCAGTACCTGGGATCAGCTCCTGGAAGAAGAAACTCGGTTAGGTTTTTGGAAGTTTTCATAGCACGCCCCTGGTAGCCCAGCCTCAACCCCCCCCTACCCTGAAGGTGGTGCTCTGGCTGTGACTGGGATGGACTCCTGGGAAAGAAAAGGAGCTCAGATAAGGTTTTGCAAGTTTTCATAGGCCTCCCACTCACTTGGAGGTGCTGCTCTCATGATCACCGTGGTGAGCTTCTGGATAAAAAAAGGAGCTCAGTTAGGTCTTTGCAAGTTTTCATAGCCATACTGCCAGGAAGAGTGAGCTATTCCGGTTGTGGTTTAACTACCTGTTGGGAGGCTTTTCCAATCTCCGGCAGCACTGCAGTCTCTTTCAGAAAAGCCATAAAGGTTAATTTTCTTCAAAAAATCCCTACCAAAATGCTATCCACAGCATACAGTTGGTACACTGTGTCGTCGTTTGGTATTGCATGGTTTTCTGCTTCACTGGTTTGTTTGGAGGTGTTTTTTTTTATAGTCTTTAGCTTTCCCGGTTCACTTACAAACAGCTAAACTAACGTGCCCATGTTTCATCCTTCTTTAAGTTCAGGAAGTCTTGAAACCTGGATTTAAAATGAATTAAAATTTTATATTTTAAAGTGGCTTGTTGTATTTTAAAGTACTAGCAGAGAGGCTGCTTTTGTAAGTGATGCCTAACTGCTTTGGTGCTTAACCAATTTAAAATAAAGTTGTTTTTAATTAGATTATGTTTGGAGAGGAGGTAGTTGGGTAAGGAACTGTAAACCTGCAGTTAGGCTTTGTAGTATTTATCCATGCATTAGGTTAATTTGGATTCCTGCAGTGCTGGTCATAGAAAGTGTTTTGCAGTAGAGGCAGTCTAGTTCTGTGTTTATGTTGTATGACATATGAGATCAGATAATGTTATATAGAGTTTGTGTAATTCATAAGTACTCTTTAACACAACCTTTGGATTTAACTGTAGAAAGTCTGTGGGTTTATGTTACGAACTTGCAACAGAAAATAGCCCTCCTGCAGGTACCTTGCTCTCCCCAAAAAGGAGTTGCTTCAAAGTCTTAAATTGTGTTCATTGGTGTCTTGTTTTTCCTGAAGCTACAGGGAGTATAGTCCCTCAGGGTTTCGAGGAACAGAGTGGTGGATGTAGCAAAGATATAGGTCACAAAGTTAATCTGAAAACCCATCTGAATTTGGGTTCGTTTTTACATTCTCTTCCAACTCTGCTATCATAGAGTTAACTTCTGCGCTATATCAGGTCCTTTAATATTTCAGGAGCCATTGTAGTTATAAGGAGGACATAAAATGTAATGTAGGATTTATTGTGAATTAATCCCTTTAACTTTGACAGGCTTCCTAGTGATCCTTTATTCTTGGAATTTCTGGGCTTTTTGTGGAAGTCTGTAAACATTAAGACCTTGCTTTGTGAAGGTGGTGTTTGAATAGTCCTAAACTTGTAGTCTTCCCTAACGAGCTAGAAATAGGATTAGGCAGATTTGACAAAGGATAAGGAGGGAAATGGAAACGCATAGTAGCAAAATTACTTCTTCAGTGTTGTCTGCCAAGCTGGTGAGGTGTGGAAGTCTGCTCTTCAGGTTTTCTCGCTGAAAGGTCAGACGGCTGCTTCTGTTAGACCTGGCTGAGTTCCTTGGAGAAGTGAGGAAAAAGCCAAAGAGCAGGCTTTCCTGAAATATTTTTAGAAAGTGGCTAATTATTTATGATTAATGACCTGTTTGATTCCTAATATGTGTTACTACATCTATAATTCTGAAGCGATTTTGCACTCAGGATGTTTTGTAAGTCGTGCGCAAGCATGATGGTTTACTTTCATGGAGGAGGGTGTTAAGAGTTGTGACGAGGAGTCTAGGCTGGGGGAAGATGGCAGAGGCCCTGGTATTGTTTTGGCTGACAAGGCTACTTACCTTATTCAGACAAAGGGGAAACTGAAGATTATGCAGGACCAGAGCTAGCTCTGTAGTTAAATGAGCTTTTTCTTTAAGATTCTTTAATGCAGAAACATCTAAGAAGTACATTTTAAAAATTGATTCAGAAGTTCGTACCTCTCCATACTTAACCCTTTTCTTTGTAATTTTATCCCTGGTGTGTGACTTTTACAGGAAAAAAAGTGTTTAAAATGATTAGAAGGCTTTTCCCCTTTCATTTATCTCTTACTTATTTCATACAGCGTTATTTTTTTACTATTCTCGGTTAAGTCATGGAAATTAGCCATATGTTGGTATTCAGTTGTATCCTTTCCGACCTCCTGCTTTATTTTGGAAGTACCCTTTCTTTGAAGTCACGCCATCTGCTTCTGTGGAATTGAGCTCTTGATTTGTTACCAAAACCAAAGATCAATATTATCTACCATCTTATATAAGGAGAGATCTAATAGAAGTCTTTAAGAACAGAAATTGATCTTGTAACTGAAACTTGGATTGAATGTCTCCACTTGAATGTGATTACGAACTGCGCTTCCATTTGTTTAAATCCGACTGCCAGCTCCACCCTTTCCCACTTCCTCCTAATTCATTCAGTTTTTACATAAGGCGTGCAGGATTGGCCCGATGGATAATTCCACGATTCTGTCGAATGGCTTTGTTTCTTTGTCTGAAGTGCTTACAAGACATTATGGGTACACTGGAAAACTGAGAGAGCTCTTCACTCCTGGCCTCACTTTATGTGATGTGAAATCACTGTTCTCCTGTGTGAGAATGAAAAGGCATTTTTTCTTTCGTAACAGTTACAACGCACTAGGTTTCTTTGCCTTCCCACAGACGTGTATCATGTTTCAGGATTTACTGAGTGGCTGGTTACTGACTCCAAACAAAAATACCTTTTAAAAGTTGCTGCTGGTGTTTCCAGGTTCATACTCCAATCTTAAATTAGACTTCAGTATAAAATGAAATGAAGCCTTCTGCATAGACTGAGACACAACTTTATCAATTTTTCATCTCCTGACTTTTTTGGTAAATGAAAGAAAAAAACCAACCAAAATCTGAGTTCCCAGTTTGCAAGTGTTAGGCTGTAAGGGTGTTACAGAACAAACAATTTTTTTAAACATGAATAAGTTTTTAAATACCGTGCAGTTGACAATCTGGCTTTCATAGTAACTAACCTGAAGAGATGGGAAGTGAAGCAAAGGCAAGTTCTGCACTTCCCATCAGGATGCTGTAAATATAGTTTGTTCAGAGTATTCAGGATGTGTTCCTTTTTGCTAGCAAACACCTAATACACTTAATTTCCTCTTCTCTTTTCCGCGTACCTAAGGAAAAGGGGAATATGTCTCCTCTTAGTGTGTTTTATTTAGTTTTCTAGCAGTGGGAGGAGACTGTTAGCATGTAACAGGTTCTCTTTATTCACAAACTGAAAATCCCCAAGTAGGGCGGTTGATTTTTATCTTCTTTGATCCTGAGTGAAACTGGCTTAAGGCTTGTCTATTCCTTGTTTGTGTGGTTTTGATTTTTCTGGAGCAGAGCAGTACCGTGTTTGTATTGTAGCTTAGTGCTGGGTGGGAGGCACAGGATGTTGGGGAGTAGTGTGGGCAACTCTGGGTTTGTTTTGGTCATTTCTTTCGTGCTTTCTAGGCTGTTTGCAAAGCTCGCTGACAGAGGCTGAAATAGTATAAGGAAATGCCTTTGGATTTAATGAATGAATGTGTTTAGTTTGGTTGTAAACCAGCAGTATGTGGAATTGTTCAGTTATTCATGTGTTCAATTAAAAATCATAGTTAACAAAATTATTTGATCCTAGTCTTGCATTAAGATGGCAGAGGCAGTTCCAGTGTATTCCAGCAAAACTGGCATTTTCATGCATTGTTTTTTGAGCAGTGCTTATCAGTTTGAAGTAGAAATTGGTTGAAATTGAAAGCCATCAACCATACCAAATGGAGTAGGTTGTCAAAACACCATCTGGTTAAAAACAATCTAAGCCAAAGTGAATTTATTCTTGCAGTCACTGCTGATGCCTGTTGAGGCCACATAATAGTGAGAAAAAGAACTGAAGGTAGAGATGAATGGAGAAATACTAAATAGGCATGAATTGCATGAAAATAGAACATTTTTCTGCCTAAAGGCAATGTGAAGTTTTAGTTTCTTCACATGTTGAAGGCAGCACATCCAGAGTTCTGCAGCATTTCTTTATTTCGGTACTTGTGAAAAGGAATATTTTTTGCAGGCCCTTTTCCATACTGATGAATGACTCTGTTGCACTAAAAACTGAAGGGAAATAATACTGCCATGTTCATTTAGGTACTGCTTAAACAAACAAAAATTTTACTGTATGAGGTTTCTTTTCTGGTTGGCAGTTAAGTGGTCAGCAGGTAAACTTTTTAGCTAATGCTTTTCTTTAATAATTCCTGTTCTCTACAGAAGGGGAACACCTAGTTTTTCTAAAGTTGATAGGTAGTATACTAATTTGGCCACTTGCAAAATAGACATGAATTTAATTTTGGATTTGGTTCTGGCTGAATGTATAGTACTAAATGAATGGTTAAAGCAGCAGGCAAAATCGTACCTAACCAGATGTAGGAAGTGAGGCAGTAAGTAAACTGAATGTCCCTGTATAAATGAAGGCTTCAGATAAAGAAAAGCAGAAGTAGAAAACCAGAAGTAGAACAGCATTTGATGCTGGAAAAAGTCTGAGGAGGATTTTTCGATGGTTTAGTCAATATTCGTGATTAACTTCAGATGATGTTGTTTTGATTAAACAGTGAGTAGCTCCTCTTGATCTGCTCTTTACCTAGTTCTTATTTGGTGTCCTTCTGTGTGGAATTTATGCCCTTCATCTACTCGCCTGCCCTATTGAGAAGCATGATACTGTGCCCCATTTCTCCACCTTTTCTTGTCTTACTGTTTTGTGGCTGGTAAATGGGGAGGGGTAGGGATTTCACCAGTGGGAACATGGGTCTCTTCACAGCAGGACCTCATCTGTTGGTTCAGCATTAAATTCTTAGGACTGCCTTAGCAGTTTTCTAGTTTCTCATATATATTTATTTCTCCTTTAACAAAATAAAGAATAATCTTGTTTCTTTTTCTTGCTGGTAAACACAGGAGGGAAGATAAGGCATCTTGTTTTAACATTGTCTTTGTGCTGCGTAGAAATATTGCAGTGAAATGATTACGTGTTCTTCTGTGTCTCTCTGGAGTATTGTCAGTACCAATAAAAAGTTGCGAGTACTTGACAGGTTTTATACACTTGTCGTTTTTTATATCCTTTTATACAGACTGCAGGCAGTTTTTAATTTTTTTTTATGGGAAATATCTGTTCTGGAAATATGACTCTGGAGCAAATAAGACTTTCTGTTTTTACACAAGTCTATCGTTAAGTTTTGTGTTGAAGGTGGTAAGGAATAGTCAGCTTGGATATGTTAGGGGGAAGTTGTGTTTAACCAACTTAACAGCCTCCTGCAGCGAGGTCCTTGGGTCAGGGAGGGAGGGGGAGAGTTTACCTCAGCTTTAGAAAGGCTTTTTCGGACTGTCTTCCACAGCCTCCTCGTAGGCACAGCGTACGGGTTAGATCAGTGGGCAGTGAGGTGGATTGAAACAGGCTGAACGGCCAGGTTTGGAGTGTAGTGAACAGCAGCACGAAGTCCAGGTGGAGGCAAGTCCTTGATGGTGTTTCCCAGAGTGTACTTGGGGGCCAGCGCTGCTTCACACGTTGATTGATGCCCTGGATGATGGGACAGATACACCCTTTGCAAGTCTGTAGACAATGCAAAGCTGAGAGGGGTGTCTGGAACAGCAGATGGGTGTACTGTTGTCCAGAGAGACCTGCACAGGCTGGAGAATCAGGCTGCGAGGGATCTCCTGAAGTTCAACAAAGAAACACAAAGCTCTGTACTGAGGAGGAGTGACCTCAAGCACGGAAGCTGAGCAGTTGGCAAACAGCTCTGTGGAGAACGATGTGGGCACCACAGTGGACAGAGCCACCAACGTACCTTGGTGGCAAAGAAGACTGGCAGTGTGTTAGACTGCACTGGAGAAGGATTACAAGCAGCTCCAGGGAGGGGATCCTTCCCATCTGTTCAGCAGTGGTGAGACCCATCTCAGGTGCTCTGTCCAGTGTTGGGTGCTCCAGTACAAGGGGTACATGGATTGGAGCAGGGCCACAAAGATAATGAAGAGAGGGCATCATCCATCAGGCAAGGAGAGACTGAGACTGTAGAAGCTGGTCATCCTGATGAAGAGACTTGGATGGGTCTTATCCGTAATTGTAAATACCTGGTAGGAAGCAGTGAAGATGAAGGAGCCACACTATCCTCACTGGTGCCCAGTGACAGGGCAAGGGCCAATGGAAACGAACTAAAAAGCTTGACATTCTATCAGAATACAAAAAAAAAAACAACTTTGGTTTTATGGTGGGGCTGGTCAAAACAGGGGCAGAGGTTGCTGAGACAGTGGAGTCTCTGTCATTGAAGGTGTTTCTGGCCTGCATCAGGAATAGTGTGGTGAGCAGGACCAGAGGAGTTGTCATCCTTATCATCCCCCTGTACTCGGCACTGGTCAGGCCTCATCTTGAATATTGTGTCCAGTTCTGGGCCCCCCAGTTTGGGAAAGATGTCAGGATGCTGGAGAGTGTCCAGAGGAGGGCAACGAAGATGGTGAAGGGGCTGGAGCACAAGCCCTACGAGGAGCGACTGAGGGAGTTGGGGCTGTTTAGTCTGGAGAAGAGGAGGCTCAGGGGAGACCTCATTGCTCTCTACAACTCCCTAAAAGGAGGTTGTAGTCGGGCAGGGATTGGTCTCTTCTCTCAGGTGACCAGTGGCAGAACCAGAGGGCATGGACTCAAGCTTCGTCAGGGAAAGTTTAGGCTTGATGTGAGGAAAAAGTTCTTCACTGACAGGGTGATTGGCCATTGGAATGGGCTGCCCAGGGAGGTGGTGGAGTCACCGACCCTGGAGGGGTTTAAGGGGAGACTGGATGAGGCACGGAGTGCCATGGTTTAGATGATGGGTTGGTGTTGGTGTTAGTGTTGGGTTATAGGTTGGACTCGATGATCTCAGAGGTCCTTCCCAACGTTATGTTACTGTGCTACTGTGTTCATTCCCTGACTGAAGATGACCCTGTGCTATCAGCTGTACCTGAGCCTGCCTCGGCGGGGAGGAGGAAAGGTTCAACTAGGTGATTCTTGCTGTCATTTACAACTCAAGTGATTCAGTAAATGTATAAATGCATTGTTTATAGCTGAGGATCAATGTTACGGGACCTATTTGCTGAAAATGGTTACTTGAAGTAGGCAGGAATAAAATCAGAGTCAGTAACCAACAGGGAAGGCTTTAAAGGAAAGTATAAGAAATCCTTAGATTGGTAAGCAGAATGTTTCATTATTTTCTGTGTGGACTGATCTCATAATTTCTGCAGTAAAAGTTCAAGGATGTACCTTTTGGAACATCTACCTTTTCCTCCTAAGGCACGCTTTTGTTACAATTATTAATGTATACAAACCTAAATGCTAAATTAACTTAAAAGCTCCAGTCGTATTTTAAGAACAGAGTATAGAGGTAACCTGGACACTCTGATGTTCACAGTTGGTGTTTCGGTAGGTCAGCAGTCTGATTCTTGTGATAATCAGGCTTTAGAAGAGTCATTTTCATCTTCAAAATCCAGTATTTTTCAGCTGCTTCTCAGGCAAGCTTCACACCAGATAAATTCTTTTTGTTAGGGTTTCCTTTTCTACTAAACTGAAATAGTAGTGGTAGCTTATTCTGAAGTGCTAATTGTTTTTTTTCTTGTAAGTGTGCAGTTTCACTGGGGTTAGAATATATAGAATCGTAAACCATTAAACAGCCCAGGTTGGGAGGGACCTTGAAAGATTGCCTGGCCAGCCTTTTCTGGGAAAGGGAGCATAGCTGAGGTTATCTAGCACCCTGTCATGTCACATCTTGAAAATCTTCAATGAGGGCTTCCTCCCTCTGCAGGGAGGTTTTTCCAGGGAGTTATTGTTCTCACTGTAAAAACTTTTAACTACTGTAATACTGTGATGAGGGGCCCTGAGCCATCTCTCGTCCAGGGAGAAGAGGCCTCAGTCTTTTCTCCTAGGGTATCTGTGGATCATCTTGTGGACCCTTTTCATACTGTCTGCGTCTCTCTTGAATTGTGGAGACCAGAACTGGACACAGTACTCATGGGTGGCCTGATAATGAGGCAGAGTGGGATGATCGTGCCTGTTTCTGATAGCAGTGTCCCTGTGGGTGCAGCCCAGGATCTGACCTGCCATTGTTGCTGCAGGAGCGCACTGCTCATGTTTGCCTTCTTGTTCTCCAGGACCTCCAGGTCCCTTTTCGGCAGCTACACCAGCCTGGGCTGAGCTCTTTGGTTGTTCTAAGCCAGGTGCAGGACCTGGCTCTTGTCTTTGTTACACTTGCCAGCCTCCTCTCCTAGCCTGCCTGGGTCTCTGTTTGCTGTCCCTCCTGACCTGCCTGCCTCACTGCCCAGGTTGGTGTCATCAGCAAACCCGCATGGGTGCTTTCCATCCCACCATCCTGCTCGTTTGTGAGGATGCTGAGCAGCACGGGGTGTGGTGTCAGCCACTCACAACACGCTGCCTTCCAGAGCACAAATCTTGATCGCCACTCTCCAAGGGCAGCCGTGAGCCAGTTCCTACCTGTCGTGCAGACCACCCGTCCAGTCTGTGTCTTGCCAGTTGTCCAGTTGGAGTTTGTTAGAGTTGATGTGTTTCAGCTCCGTGTAATCGCAGTTGAAGGAGTTAAGTGTGGAGCTACGCAGGAATATTTGAAATGTTACAGTTCTCTGTTTAGGATTACTGTTGTTTGCTCAGCAGGGGTAGGTGGATGTTACTTTTATTTATAGGTACTTACAGATATTTGGACAAGGGTTTCTTTTATGAATTTCCCCTTGCAGAGTACGCCGCTTTCTTTTCCAGAGTTGTTCCCAGAAGCCATCTAGGTTTAGCCAGCCTTTGATAACAGCTCAGGAATCATGTGGTAATTCTGTGTAGATTTCTGTAAGAAGCTTTCCTAAAATTGTGGTCTCTCCTTTACTATTTTTATTTTAAGTCCACCTGTTGCTTTCCATAAAATTATGCATATATATATTTACATATAAGTAGGACACACACAGAATTACGTTCTGTCTCTAAGTTACTGGGGTTTGTATGGGTATTTTATAGATAAATTACATCATTTTTATATAAAATTTAAGATTAACCATAAAACAATCAATTTTTTTTGTACTGCCATCTGTTAGTAGAGTAACAGTGCAAACCTTACAGATTCAGGCTTAGATACTTGGTTAATCCAGAAGATGAAAGAATGGCATGCATTATCTTCTTCGAATTGCACGTTTTCCCCAGATTCTTTATTACATAGATTTTTGTGCTTTCTAAGCATCTGCGGAGAGAATTTCTTTTGTTCTTTCAACTCCTTGGCAATAGAAGGGATGCTGGAGAAATATCTTCATTCCTCCAAAAGCAAAATGTTGCCCAGCCTCTGTACTGATCCTCTCATTCTATATTCAAATAGAGAAATAGGGGTCTTTTACCTCTTCTTAGATGTACACACGATTCTGTTACACTATTGGATTTGTTGTGTATGGGTTGTATTCTCAAAGTTACATTCCCTCAGTGTTGTACCTAATGTGTGTGTGAAGTATTGAACATCTTTTAATTCAGGCATTGCACCTATTTTTGATTTCTAGTGTGTAACTGTCAGAGTTTTCTCGTTATAGGAGCAGTTAATCTATCCATAGGTGGCATTTGTCTCTCTAGAGAGGCATCCCAGCTTGCAGGAGGAGGTTGGTTTCAGAGGGTGTGGTACGAGGAGGAAGATGAAAGAGCCTCCAATGTGTTTAGTGGTGATAATGGCAGAGAAGATGAAGAACACCTTAGAAAATCTTTCATTACTGGCAAAGAGTATCTGTTGGTTTCTGTAGCAGTATTAACATTGTTTCTGTAGTAGTTACTCTCAGTTCAAACAGGAAGAGGTTTATTTCGGACCTTGGGGGCACAAGTAGGAAGCATGTGAAAATGGGAAGCTTCTTCCTAAAAACTTTAATGAATTCTGGAATTCACTTTGTAAGCTGATCCTTCAGTAAGAAGATGGAAGGCGTTTCAATAACTATTTTTCAACTGGTTTAGCTATATTTGACCTGCTTATCGGTGACTCTTTCAAAAATGAGATAGTTAATCAGTTCTTCTCAGTAAATGTATATCAGGTAGGACTGGCTGTTATGCTGTTGTCACCTCCCTGTCTCTTTCAAAGCTTATAGCATTGTTTGTTACAGTGATCGAAGCTTTTAGAACCTTTATTTCCTTAATGAAGTTATTTAAATGTATTCCTCTTTGACTGTATGCTTATTTTGCTCTTTCATCATCGCATAGTCTTTTTTTGTTCAGATGCAGTGAGATTCTAGTGAGATTTTGGTTGATCTGTTTTGCTCTAGTCCAGAGTTTATATCAACTCTACTGGAAGTGTTTCATCGCCTTCTTTTGGAGGTGTGCTCGAGTCCCAGGATTAAGAGGTTGGCACAGCTGGTGTGTGAGGAATGCCTGCGGTAGTGGCTTTCCACGTTAGCTGGTTAGTTCCTTGTTTTGAAATGCAGCACTCATTTTTTTTCTGAGAGGGTTTAGAACAGTCAAATGAGAAAAAGCAGGATTATTCTTCACTAGGCTTACGTGGGCATGCTTTCACTGTGTCTTAGAAAAATGCATACAGATGCAGAAAAGATACCCTTCCCCTTTCTTTCCTAGAAGAGTATGTAACACTCAATTTCATGCATACCAGACAAAGAACACGTACTTGGCTTAAAGTTCATTTCAGCTCTTCTTTCATTATCTTAAGGGTGCATCCTGTATAGTAGCTGATGTGTGTTTGCAGAGCTTATTCTGTCGAAGTTCTTTGTGATATGGAGAATTGCAAAGATTTGGTAACAAATTGGTGACTACTGAATAGTAACAGGACAGAAAGATGCGAATTTAGTAATGTCTGAGTGAAATTTGCCTTCATTTAATCTCTAAAAACAGTGTACATAAAGGAAGTAATGGAGTCTTGGAAATCTGGCAGTGGACAGAAAAGTGTTAAAGTGTAGAGTCTGGATAAAACTGCTAAAACTGAGAATACATTTTTGGCCGAAAGAAACTGAGACTGAAATGAAACCTGAACGGTGAATAGGAGCATCAGTTCTTCAGATGGAAAGCTTGGGGGTGGTGCTAACAGGATAGGAAGAAACATATAAGAATATAGGATTTTTTTCTTGTGTGTTTTATTCCTCTGTATCCATGAAACTGTACTTGAGATTTCTGCATGCCATTTGGAAATGAGAATTTCCCCAGTGCGAAGTGATCATCTTTCCTCTCATTTGTTTCTGATGGGCACAGAGCTCAAGTGGTCTGGGGAGGCGATAACAAGAGTATAATGTGTGAAAGGCACCAAGGCAGTTGAGTGGTTGTACCGGAGGGGAACTCTCACTGTGACTCGTAGAGGTTCCTCATCCTTATGGGATTTTGTGGAAGCTGCAGGGTATGGCTAGGAAGAGCTTTGAGTGGATATCGCATCTGATGACTTTTTTCCTGCGCATGATCACTTTTTCCCAGACAGTGGTAGAGATGTCTGCAGCTGTTATCGGCTCCTACATTTTTACTAACTTGCTGAAAAACACTTCTACTTCCATTAAGTACTGTCTTCTGCATTCCCCCCTCCCTGACTATTGGGTTCTGAAGTAAAAATTACATTGTACTGCAACAGTAGTACCTTTTAGTGGAACAGCAGTGCTTTGTAGTATCTGCCTTTCCTGCATGTAAAAAGGAAACATGTAAATTAAAGGATTTGGTTGAAAAACGTGACGTGCTTCCTCGCACTGTAGCAGCAGCCTCCCTCCAGGTGGGAAATTCACCATCTGCTGCCTCTTTGTGAACAGCCTGTGACTTTCCTGGACCTTGCAGTGTGTCCTTGTTGGGGGCCAGAAGTCCTGTTACTGTACAAGAACTGGAATGCTAAAGGAATGCTGAAGGGGTTCAGCGTGGTTGCATTCCTGCTAGCGATGGAAAGTGCTGGCTGGGCATTAAGGGGCTGATGTGACCGGGTGTCTGGTACCCAGCTTCCTTGATGGGGTAGAGCAAAATTAAGGAACTCTAGTTTGCAGGCCAGAGGTAACATCTCTAAGTGCAGGGTGATTCATCTCATGAGGCTCATGACTTGGCTGATGGCTGTCAGCCACACAGTGTGGCTGTGGCTGCAGTTTAGGGACTGTTCTCCTGAGCAGCTGCATGTTGCTTGTGTGGATGTGTCAGCTGTCTGTGTTGGTGTTGTGTCTGCATTCTGTCTGTTTGCTGTAATTACGGTTGTAGTGCGTAGTGTTGGGGTTTGAACGTGCCGCTTTAGATTTAAACTGGCAGGTGGGAGTATTTTCTTGCACAGCTTCTGACTGTTTTTGTGAAACATGGAAGCCTATTACCAGTATTATCTTAAAAGCAAATAAAGGTCGCAATTTAGGTAATGCGTATGCAGGTTTGTTAGAGTGGTTAAATGGGTGGTCATGGAAACACCTTGGGTTACCAAGACATTGTAGAGTCGAATCACCCTGTAGCATTCTGTTGCAAGGCTGCTTGTGTTTTCTCTTTCAGTGCATCTCATGGTAGCTAGTGTACTGTCAGGGCTCTAGCTGTGTTTCAGAATGTTTTGTAATTATATTTGCTCAAAACACTGTAAAGTAGGGGATTGCCAGCATTAAAAACCTTGCAAAGTTATTATTAGTACAAAAGTGTTCCTATGTAGGACTAGGCAAGCAAGCAGAGGTGACTGATGGTGGGAATCTAGTCTTTGCCAATGATGCAGAGTATGTCTAAGTGGTGGTGAGTTATTGTTCTGTGTGCACGCTTTCAGTGAGTCACAACCACAGGGGAAAGTTTATTATAAATAGTTAGCCAGGTCTCTTATTTGATACCCTGCTATCCAAACATTCATTCCTTTCATGAGACTTTTAGTGCACTATGGGTAGGACAACCTTTTACATCTGTTCAGAAGCTGAATTTGAGATAAATCAGGAGATCTGGTTAACCGTTGATTCTGGCTGTGAGGCACATGAAACTTGAGGCTGTTAAAAATGCTGAAGTTATTGATTCAACAGGATTCAAGTTCAAAATGATGCAGAGCCTCCGAAGAGGGAAAGAAACACTGAGCTGGAGCTTTGTCGAGGTTCCTGATTGAGGGCTGTAGCCGGAGGATTTAGGTTTTATTTTATTTCATCATTTCTGATAGCCTGGTCCTGTCCTTCAGAATGTTCTGCACTCCTTGTTCTCTGATGAAACTCTAAGTAAGGCAGGTTCTGTGGCTTAGTCATTTCTGTTGTACCTTCTTTGGATAGCATTGGGGTTTACATGGATATTCTTTTATAACTGATGGCAGTATGCAAGTGAACTTAACATTTTTCACTTGTATGAATTGATGCTCAGTACAGTAACCAGTATTTACCGAAAAATTGATCTTTTCCTGTGTTTCAAAGCAAAAAGCCCATGCAGTGTTTTAACGGAAGTGTTAAGAACATGATCATGCTACTTCTTAATTGGCATTTAATTTCCTTAAATCAGATCAAGTACTACAATTTTGTAACTGTTTACTGTCAGCTACTTGAAGGTAGTGATGCAGAGTGCATCTTCATATAGCACTGAAAACAGATGATAACTGGATGAAACATAAGACTTGTGCTTGTAAAGACTTGTCTTTCATCACTCCTCTGCTGTACAAAGTGGTTCTGTCTAGTGATGAGACTGCTCTCTAGAAAAAGGCAGTTATTTCCCAACAAGCATATGTGATGGTACTGTAAAACCTTGTACTACAATGTGTGTCCTGTTTTTTAAAGGTGTGTGCTTTCTACAGAGGCTTCCTGACGGTATCGCATGTGCTGTTTTCTGCTGTCATTGCTCAGTATTGGCTTTTCCACTGCCATTTGTATCTTCATATCAGTTGGTAGTTAAATTCAGTGTTAATACTTATTTCTATATGTAGGTTGTCGAATAGGCTAGTTTATGCATTAAATTAATGCATAGCGAGCTGTGTGTTTTCTGTCAGCTGTTAATATTTCAAATATGTGCTCATTGACACTGAATTTATTTGGACTTAGTTTGAAGAAATTTTTATTTCAAAAAACCAAACCTTTTCTGAAGTTGGGAGAGCAAATGGTTTTTAACCCTGCTTCTAACTTTGCGTGGTAATGTCTTGTGCTACGCTTCATACAAAACTGTTGTATAGGAGAGATTCTCTCTCTCATGTGTAGATATATATATGGGTAGATAGATAGATATAGCCTGTTCAGCATTAGAGGAAGTGATTCCCAATATGTGGATTGTGTTTCAGTGTATATATGTGTATATATGTGTATATGTGTGACAGAGTTACAGTTGTTTTTCTCAAGAGCGTGATGAAATAATGAAATAAAAGCTTAGTGCACCTGTTGTTAGTTGAAAATAGGCCTCATGGAATGCTGGTTTCAAAGAATTTCTTGATCAGGAAAGTTTCTAAGGTCTCTGTGGAGTTTCTTACTTCATGAAAGTCAGTCTGTCCAGAGTAGCAATACCTGGTTGTTGTGACATGCACTACTGGGAGTAAACAAACGCTGGTTTCAGCCATGCTGTGCACACTGACAGACAGACTCTTTTGTCCTAGTTACTTAAAAATAGGTGGTCTTGATCTCCCTTTCCTAAAGGACTCCCCTGGCAGGAGTAGTGTGGTCCACTTTTTGCAAACAGTCTTTATGCAACAGGTTTTGGTCCATGAGGCCAAGTTGCGCTGGATTGAGGTGAGATGGGATCTGCCTGACATAACTCAAGTCTGCAGCAGCCTCAAGTGCTCTGTGTTGTACTGACAAAACAGTGCATTTTCTGGTTTAACTTGTTTTGATCAGGATAAGGAAGTGAAGCAAAGGAGAGGTTTTCTAGCAAGCACTTTGTCAGGGTAAAACAGGGTTTGGGCTGGTGTTTCAGTTCAATCTATCTGATTTTCATTCTGATTAAAGCTCCCCAAGCTTTTGCTTCTGTTTCATAGAAAGTAATGCTTCTGGTCAGATTTTATCAATACACAATTTTTTTTAAAAAAATTCTAGTTGTGTGATTTTTGGTACTCTTGTATCTATTAGTTCAAAACATCATTTACGTATCTCTTCCAAAATGCACTTTTGTGACTCTTGCAACACATATGAACTGTTAAAACTGAAAGGCAAATAGTCTGAAGTGGTAAATAATTTAAGTTGTCTAGAACAGTGGCTGCATGGAAACTCATGTTTTCTGAAGTGTAGAAGTTAAAGGTTGGGTTAAGTATGGTTAGTTGATGAATGGAGAACTAATAAATTATTACAGTGTGTAGCTCTGGAACGTGCTGTGGCTTTGTGAAGGTGATGAGAACAATATTTGGTTTTATGTTTGCACTGTGCTCTGCATTGCTGCCTGTCACTTTTTTCAGCCTAATACTTGATCATTTGGAGTAGAAAGTGTTCTGACAAAAGCTGTGTAAACAAAATGAGGTAAGGGTAAGTGCTTGAATGGTAACCTTCACTTTAGACTGAAGTGTTTCTTTTCATGTGCTGCAGTCTGTGGTTGGCCACGCATCTGCACTTGATTTTAGTTGGTAGGGTATGCACTGTGATTAGGAAAGACTTTTTTGGGGGTGGTGACTGCTGTCACTCCAGTTCAGTGCAGGCTCTGCCACAGCAGCATCTCTGTCTGCTGAGAAACAGATTAAGTTCACTTCTTAATTTATGCTTTTGGAAAATCCAGCTTGAACTGACACCTGTGCAAGCTTCTAAGACAACAGTCTTCCAAGTCAGAGCAGTCACCTCTGGTTTGTTTATTTAAAGTAAGCCAATTAGGGAGGAGATAAAAGCTGATGATGTGTATAGAACCTCTGCCTCTTGGGATGGTTCATTGAGTGAAACAGGTTATCTGCAAAGCGGTGCTGTCTGAAAAATGTTTGTTGGAAATAAGTAAACTGGGTGGCTGAACGTGTAAAGGTGTTAGAAACAAAGGTTTGGAATTACATCAATTTTGACTAAAAGCTCTTGTTAGCTTCGTGGGTCAATTCTGTGACAAGAAACAAACCGTGTGATTTCTAAGGACACTCTTTTTTTTTTTCAGGTGGTATCATGGAAAACTTGACAGAACGATTGCAGAAGAACGTCTTCGACAAGCAGGAAAGCCTGGAAGCTACCTTATTCGAGAGAGTGATCGGAGACCAGGTTCATTTGTGCTTTCATTCCTTAGTAAAACAAATGTCAATCATTTTAGGTGAGAATTAAATGTTTTTTTAAAATACTATAATCTGTTAATTTTTCTGTTTTAGAAGACAGTAAGAGTACAAACTGAAAATGTCTCTTGTGTTGTAATGGAATGTTTTTGCTTCTTCTTACATGGTACAGCTTTTTACTTACATATACTTGTGTTAAAATATGCTTGTTAGAACTCACTTTATAAGCTAAAGAACAAAAATGTGAGGAAACCAACAACGGCTGGGTAGAGAGGCCTGTCTGAAGGACATGTGAATAGTCTTAAAGCAACATGCCAGTTTTATAAGTCAGTTGAGGACATTGTTCTGAGTCTGTAGTCGTGGCTCACAGGATGTACTTATTAGCACATCTGGTTGCTTCCTTAATTTTGAGGAGAAAAAAATCCCAATGCCCCAAAAAAGGCAAGAAGAAACAAAGAGGTTATGTATTTAATAATCCGAGGGTTTGCTGGAAACAGCTTTCAGTAGGTGTTAGAATTAGTTGTTCTGAATACAAGTAGCTCTTTATCCAAAGCTGTAACTAGGATTATTTTACCATTAATAAGTTCATTTATTCTCTGATGTAAATGAGATGTGTTCTGAGAAGAGCTTGAATGTTCATGAGCAAGACAGAGTGCTGCAGTGTGATGTGTATCTTTACAAAATAGTAAAGCAAATATTTCCTCAGCAGTAGAATAAATCTTTGTTCATTGTCTTGATAGCAACAATCAGATTCAAAGTGAATTCTGCAGCTTCTGAAAGTGGGAATTATCCAGAATTCCAACATATGAGCCACTGTGTGCATGGTTTAGAAATCTAGGGAGCTTTTGATTGCGTCTGCTGTGTGGCAGAGTGTGATCTGTCAGGAGAAGAAGGCATAATTCTCCTAAGTGCAGATGATACAGCACATAAATAGTGTCTCACGTTTACATCTTGCCATCTGAGCTATGCATTCCACCTTCTCAGCAGTACTGATGTTTCTTTGTACTATGTAACCATGGCAGAACAGGCTTTCTCATGCCTTTTCATTGTCCTGGATTATCTTTAGCAGCTTCTCCTTCCGAAACCAGTATCAGGCAATTAACTATTGGTTCATGCCCACTATGACGTGTTTCTGGCATCTCGGGTAGGGAATAGTCTGACTGCTCATTCCTGAAGGAAAGGGTCCTTACAGTGTTTTCAAACCTCAAGGAATCCTTCATTCTGAGATACATAAACACAGAGACAAATATTCAAAGGGAATTAATTTAGTAGTGGTGAATTAAATAATAGTTCTTCAGAGATCAGGCATGTTTTCAGATTCATTCTTTGGCTGTCAGATATGAATTTTTGTTTGTTATTGGGAAGGCAGCTGTTAAACTCAAGAACAGCAGCAGCCTCAGAGTAATCTCAACCAAACACAGGGATGCATGTGTCCCACAGAGCAGAAGGGCTGTTTTCACTAAAGCTTGATCCTTGCCAATTGCAGCCAACCCCAAATGGTTGAAACTTCCATTGCCAGGCAATGTCCCTCATATTTTGTTTCCTGAAAGCGTTATTTTTCACATTAAATTCTCATTAGATTTCTGTGCAACTGAAGTCTCAACGTTTTAGATAAAAGTTTTGATAAACCTTTTTTAAGTGGCTCTTGAAAGCTGCATACAGCTATGTATGCTTGTGCGTGATTGATAGTGTATGAATCTGTCAAAGCTACATCTATTTTCACTGAAGTTTTACCTTGTTTTGGTTAGTCAAAGTGGCACAAAACATTTTGAAGGAAAATATTTATTTATTGTAGAAGTCTGTCTGTATTTGCTAGCTCAATGTTCTGAAGAAAGGTTTCATTTAAGCTTGATGAAATAATTATCTCAAACACTAAATTCCATTTGGAATCTACCTCTATTGAATAATTTACCAAGAAATCTTACAGAAAATATGCCCCAAATTCTCACCTATGTCCTTAAAGCATGATATATATTCTTTTTTGCATGGCCTTGCAAAATTTCAGATCTGAAGATTCATCTTTGTATGTGTTACACCAGTGTTTGGGAGAAATTATTTTGTTTGAAGAACTGGCTGAGGAGGAAGATTTTGGGGCAAGAGTGTCAGAATGCTCATCTGCTAAAGTAAAAGAATAAACCAATTGAGAGTGTACTCATTTGGGATGAAGGATGAGTTTCTTGGCCTTTGGATGTTTGAGTTCCCCCCACACCCTTACAGGTTCAAAATGTTTGCAAGCTTTGTGAAGAGGTCAAACATAAATTAGAAAACTTATGAAGATTCAGATGTTTGTTCTTGGTACCAAACTAATTTTGAAATACCCTTAAAATAATTCGTTACTGCTCTCGACGCTGGAGAGACAACTGATAAGAGATTTTGATTTAATTTTTTTTTAACACCAGAATTTACTTGTCTTGGTAACAATTTGTGTCTCAGTTTCTTACATTTTTGTAAGAATGCAAGTGAGCTGCTGCTCAGGGCTGCTGTCTGATCTTTGTGTTGCTGGGAAAATTCAGGTCTGCTTGATGCCATTGGTTTAAGTAATGGGATCGTTTCTTTGGATTGTCTGGTCGTTAATATTAAAATAGTGTCAGATTAAGTACTTCACTTCTGCAGGTGACTTCTGAGTGTAACAGGAATGTCTTAAGTACTCTTTACCTAAATAAATTTAGAATTTGTATTGAATAGCAACGTGAGCAGATCCAGTACTTTGCTTTTTTGATATGGCAATGTTTTAACAACTTGCTATAGCTTCAGAAAAATACAACCCTTAAAGAATGAGGTTTTTTTAAGAATTCCTGATTGTGTTAAATTACTGAAATGCTTTTTTGCATTAGTTAGCAGGTTTTTAAAGTGAGTATAATTTTGATTGTTCTAAAGTAGTTTCATAGCTTCTAATATGGATGTTAAACTAACTGATAAAAAGAGACTAGTTTCTTCAAGGTGTTTTTCTGCAATGTATAATCAAGTGCAGTTACTTGTTAAAATATTTCAATACTTTGATAAATTTATATAAACCTGTCATAAAAGGTGTATGTACTGCATGATAGAGTAATAATGCTGTTGCGCCTGCCAGTGCATTATTTCAGATGCCAAGACACTCACAATTGCCTTTTCCTGCTTAATTTCATTTGATTGTAGCAGTTGTACTGGCTTTTTTGTGAATCAGGATTTCCTTCAGAGTTGTAAAATACTGGTGCATCATTTGATATACATCTGTAACTTTTGATGAAATGTTCATTAGCTAAGATTTACTTACACATTTGTAGAGATCTTGCAGTACTGCATTTTGCTGAATGTAAGCACTGCTTTAAAAATTAAACTATCCTATTATTCTTTTTTCTTAAAAGAAATTGATAGCTAAAAATTTTCTCATGCCAAGCTTCTTTTTTTTATTAACAGGATTATTGCCATGTGTGGAGACTATTACATTGGGGGACGTCGTTTTGCTTCGCTCTCAGACCTAATCGGTTATTACAGTCATGTGTCCTGTTTGCTGAAAGGGGAGAAGCTCTTATATCCAGTAGCACCTCCAGAGGCAAGTAGTAACATTTTTAAGTGTCATTTACCCAAGTACTAGTATTTTTGATCGTGGCTTTCTTTGGAAAGAGCATTGTAGAAAGCTTCCTATATTTCTACAGAGGCTGAGCATATATTGAGATATAAGGAATATAAAAATGCATTCTTGCTGACTGAAAAGTAGTGATTAAAAAAAGAAAATTGCTGTTTAATGAAAATGTAATGAAAAAGCCAGATGTCAGGTGTTGCAGTTATCTCCAGATGTAGTAATAGCTTTGGAAGTAGGCAGAGATAAAGAAGAAAACGTGCAGTTCTTGGCTAGTAAAGAGCACCATTGTAAAGAAATGTCTACTGGTTTTTGTGTCTGACAGTGGTTTCAGAGTAGGCGTCCTGGACATAACAGAATGCTAAAGCTCTGGAAATTTCCACTCTTTAGTGGAATATGCTTCAGAAGTATACTTCGTGGAAATTCTATGTTGAAGGTGATAAACAGGCATTATCTGTCACACTGCAAGACAAAACAAAGCAAGAGCTCTGATAGCTAACTGTGAGTTCTGCTTTCCTAGCTCTCAGGTCTGGAGCTTTGAAAATTTAGAACTGGTAAGGGGGAGTTATAAGTGACTGCTATCAGTGTGTCACTGGAGTCAAGAATTTTGCTTTAGAAAGAGGGAGGAGTGTTATCTTTGCTCTCTTCTCTTGAATTACAGCCTGTGGAGGACAGAAGAAGAGTTAGAGCAATTCTACCTTACACCAAAGTGCCAGAAACTGATGAAATAAGGTATGTTTTTATGATAGCAGTGGTTGTGAAATTCTCAAGAGTATTTATAAACACTGCTGATTAAAGTGTATATTCCTGTGCCTTTCTGGTTTTCTCTTTAAAATAGCAATGATAATTTTTTATTCTGAATATGTTTGTTTGTTTTAATGGTAAGGGAAGTTACACCAAGTTTAGAAAGTAAAATTGGTAATGTTACATTTTCATAAAGCCGTGCATTTTTATCCAGGAAGGTAAATCCGTGTACAAAGGAATTCTGTGCAGAAATGCCTCATGTGAGTGTGTGGAATAAATGAGCTAGGCTTACTTTTCCTGAGCTGCCTGCAAAATTAACTAACAGCTGGTAAATAGTTCAAGCCAATCCAACTCTGAACACTAGAAAGAGAACGTGAGTTTTGACTAGTCATGGATGTAAGAAACATTTAAGCACTTCAAATTATTTGTTTTCTTACTTGCACTTAGGAACTTGGTGACTGTTTTCTCTGTCCTCTTTATCTATAAAATGGTTTGGGTTAGAAACGATGGGGCAAGGATGATTCTCCCTTCCCTTGTCTTCCCCCTCTCCTTTTGGAAACAGCCTGTATTGAACAAATGAGACATTTAAATCTAGAAAGAATTACTGAATTGCAGGCTTATCTCATGTGTTCTCATGTGTAGAATCAGTCATAGGAACACAGAATGGTTCGAGTTGTAAGAGACCTTTTTTTGTTAACTGTTACTTCCTTTCTTGCATTGGTGCCTCAATTTCTTAAGAGATTGTCTGTATTCCCAGCTTTTCTTGCTTTTTCCTGGTATGCTATGTGGAAATGAAACAAAACCAGCAGTCCCACTAGAAGAGCATGTGGTGGATTCCTGGAATTGATGCTGCTTTCTTGAGGAGTCAGAATTACATTTTTTCAGATGGAAAAGTAGGAGGCTTTGAAAGAGATTTGTAGTGATTTCTAATCTGTCTAATGAGACAGTCCTGGTTGTGCAAGTTGGTTTAACACACCAGTTGTATTGGGAATTGGCTTGTTTTTAGGAGCATTAGCTCCTAGATACAGAGAGAGGTGTGATGGCTTTGTATCCTCATTGGTGTGGAAATTTATCCCAAGGCTCACAATCCACTCCTATCTATTTGACCTCTTTGGATAGGGATAGGATTTGGGTATTTGGGATATTTGCCATTAAGGCTGGTTTTTTTTTTTTTTTAAGCAGATGAGAAGGTGGTAGGACAGGGAAGGGGCTTTCTAATATTCCGAGTAAGGCTTCCTACTATGTGTAATAATGAAAAGGTAGATTAAGTCCATTAAATGTTTTATTGCACCGACCAACTTAAGAGGAAAAAGCATTTGTTTGCCTTGCTATCATAACAGAAATTGTAAAAAAAACCCCTCTTCTTCCTCTTTTAGAATACAGAAAAAAATGCAAAGTTCTGTGCTTGAGTTTTGAGGTCCACATGGCTAAAATAGTTCTGTGTGTGGCGTAGGTGGACCAAAGCTTTCAGCTTGCTTTAGGTCAGATGAATGTGCTCTTGAAGACTTCATGCATTTCAGAGAATCCTGGCTTAAAATTTTATTCTTGTACTTAATATTTTGAAAGTTTGAAGTATTAATTTCAGCCTGCGTTCTGTGCAGTGGCAGTGTATCATTCTGTGTAGCAGAGCTGATGGAGGGTGCTTTGCTGTCAGGATTAGGATTTATGTTCAATAACAGCTGAATTTATTCTGTTTTGAATGATGGTGTGTTGGATTTTATTTTTTGGTTCTTGCTGTTTGCTTTGTGTGTGAGTTAATGGCTTTTCTGTTAGCCTGCCTCAAAAGAGAAATGCCATAGAAATTTGTGATGTAATTTTGGACTCAAATACTAGTTAGTTAATGAGCTTCAGTACTTTATTGCCATTTCCTATACCCTGATGCATCATCAGGCCTGATTGAAAAGCCTTCCTGTGTTGTAGTAAAAGGTTTTCATGTGACCTAACTTTAGGATAACCCTTAAGGAGTAGCTTAAAGTAACTTTCCAGAAGTTTAACTCCCATGGACATGTTAATGCTTGTTATTTGTGCTTTTCTTCTAGCTAATGGCATGGCTTCTCTGGTAACCGTTCTGTACTCTCCTTCTAGCACTTGTCCTCATTTGTGAGGACATAAAGAATAGATATTACTCAGGCTTTTATTTAGTTTTCAGTAAACATAGTAGTATTTTTATAGACCGTTAAGATTATCTTATCAAAGTTATTTTACTTGTGTTTAGTATTTGATTCCTATTCAAAAAAGAACAGTATTACTTTCTTGTAATATTATTGTGTTGTTATTTTGGTTTATATATCCTTGGCACACTTTGAAGTTGACAGAACTGAAGTATTTATTAGATATCAATGTAAATCAGAAGTATAAATATATGTAGTATCACTTAAAATCTGAGGAAAAATACACCTGATGTGCTTGGGGTTTCAGTTGTTTCATTTTTCATAAATGGATTTTCTCAAATATTTTGCTGAAATTATGCTCAAAAATTCATTGTGTTCATAGACTTGACGTTATGATGGTACCTCTGATTTAAACCTTGCTGTAACTCTCTTCAGTTTCCTTAAAGGAGACATGTTTATTGTCCATAACGAGTTGGAAGATGGCTGGATGTGGGTTACAAACCTGCGGACAGATGAACAAGGTCTTATTGTAGAAGATCTGGTAGAAGAAGTAGTAAGTAATTTTATATCCAAAAGTCTTCAATAAATTTCTTAGGTTTATATTCAAATAATATTGACATAAACCGAACGCAGTGGCATTTAATTGCCTGTTTTCTAGGTATGTACTTTTCTAAACCTTGTAATTGGATCTGTGAGTTTTAAAATTGTATAACAAACCTTTAAACCTAGTTCATTATCAAGACAATGCTTATCCATGCGTTGTCCTAGGAGAAATACAACTGAATGGTAAATTTACTGGACAGTTTCCTGAACTCAACTATCCTGATAAAGAATCTACTGCTCATTTAATTGCGTTTCTTTCTTATATTTGCCATGAATTGTTCATAAACTCTACAGACTGTAATTTTGCGTAGTGAGATGCCTTTCTTTTAAGGATGAAGTTGTGGATGAAAAATGTGTTGATGAAGTAATTGTACCTGGAAGGGCTTCTGTGGGCTCAGGAAAGTAACCGGCTAGCTCTGCAATAATTCAGTTGCTGTTGGGGAACCAATGGTTTAATAGACTTCAAAAGGAGGGGATTATTATTGTTATTGTTGTTGTTGTTATTTTTTTTAACAATCTCATCATTGCTTTGGAGTCCTGATGATATTTTCCTGCACAGTACATCTGTGTTTGCTGTACTTGCAGATGCTCCTCACGCATCTGCGCCAGGACGTGAACAGCTAAACTGAAGTGGCAGTACGAGCTTGTCGAGCTGTAGGCTGCTGTGTGGTTAAGTTAACCTTAGGAAAGCATAGATTTTAAAAAGTTTCCTCCTCTAAAGAGGCACTTGAAACATGACAGAAGCGGGTTTCTGAAATGACACGTTTTGGCTGAATTTCTGCTTGGTGGGTGAAGAGGAAAGCTTCTTTTCATAGAACTGCAGTAAACCCTTGAGTGAAAAAATGCCTCAAGCTTCTTAATGTTTTTTTTTGTACACATCTTAGCCTATGAAGTTTATTTTTCTGAACTGAGCTGTAATGTTACTATGCACTTAATATGTTAATTTTTTCACTAGGGAAGAGAAGAAGATCCACATGAAGGCAAAATGTAAGGATTTTTGTTTTGTTATTAAAAGCAATGGTATCTGTAAACTTCAGCCATGAGATATCCCAATTTTGACAAAGGTGAACCAAAGAGATTTGTTTTTTCAACTCAAGACTGTTTTCTATACTAGCTGCTGAAGATGCATGGGGAGTAAAAATGAAAGCATCCTGTATAGGTATGCTTGTTGCTAGTGGGTTTTGCACCAATAAAATCTTAGATGAGTCCCTGTATGATCAGTGGAGTATTTCTGGAACATAGCATTTGCCGTAGAGTTAGCCTTTGTTCAGATCTGCACAACTCTAAATGCTGAAGAGAGCAAAGTGCTGTTAAAGTGAGAGCATGATAGTTACAGCTTGTCTCAGCTTTACTTACGCTCTAAGGAGAAAGGTGGAGGACTGGAAGGTGTTTGTTCTCTTTGCTTAAATACTTCAAATTTTTAAAGACCAACTAAGATTTAGAATCAGCAATGTATTGGTAGATTATTTTTAGCAGTGGAGATGAGTGGTGAGAGAAGGTTCCAATAAATTTCTCGTGGATTGATTATTTCATACCCTCCATTTGCTTGCCATGCTTGCACCTCCTACTTTACATTCTCTCGCCCAGCTTGTGGCTGATAGCTGAAGGGACATATCTTGGTACCTTCGTAGGAGAAGGAAGATCACCTGTGCATTTGTTTACTGTTTGCTGGTGTTCTGCTTGTCCATTTGGCTGTAGGGATGGCATCAAAGGTAGATTTATTCCTTTGTTTGCAAAGCTGCTTGTAGCAGGTGCTTGGAGCTTTGGTGCTGTCTGTCCAGTTATTTGTGGGAATCCTGTGAAGACAGCGATTCAGACATTCCCGAAGCCAGAAATTATCCTCTAAGGGTAGTACAGAAAGAAAGAACTAGAGATCTTTTCTGATGAAAAGTACCTTGTTTTTAGCTTTCCTTTAAAGGAGAGATTAAGTTATTAAGCTGTAGCATGCCAGGTTGTTCTGTATAATTGTAAGAATTGGGCTGAGACTGATCAGGGGCTGCTGAGATTTGTTAAGATGTGGCTCTGACACAGGATCTAGGAAGGCACAAGGTGTGAGATCAAAGCAGTTTGCATTCAATAGTCTTAACAAAGCTAGAGGTTTTTTTCCACAGCTTCTGGCAAAACTCAGTTTGAGCTTTTCTGTGCAATGTTTAACCTCCTTGTTTGAGATTTGATTCAAGTCAATTTATGAGCCTGTCCTCAAATTATGCCCATCAAATTAGCTATCAATTAGACAATTCGTTTTCATTTCTGACAGACTTGGATTTAGATGTTAACTCCAAGTGTTGGATTTCTTTTGGAATGAGTTTGTTTATATACCTGTCAGTTGTTTCAAGCTGTTGGTAGAAGGGAATCGTTAAGTAGTGTAACCATTTACTGAGTCATCAATATGTATTAGGTCTTTCTAAATAAAGATCAGTTCATAGGTACCAGAGCCTTGGATGTCACCACAGCCAAAAAAGAGAGCTGATAGTCTTGCTTTCTAATTTTTCTCTTCATCTTTGTTAAGATGGTTCCATGGGAAGATCTCCAAGCAAGAGGCTTACAATCTGCTGATGACAGGTACTTGTAATCCAGATTGAATTACAATGGTAGTGAAAAGGCAATGAGATGACTGTTTTTGTACTAAACTGTGGCAAAACCTGCTTTGATGTGTGAACATAAGTGAGTGTCTTAGTCTGACCAGCCCCTGTGGTTTTCACCTTGGTAGAATACTGCACTGGAAGAAAACTGTTGTGGCTGTGAGTACTAGGTGTTCTCAAGTGTGGTTGATTTAATAATTTTTGATTGACAAAAGTTTTTAAATTAATATATGTGTAATAAATTATTTCACTTATTGATGTTTGTATCAACTGCTGTAGAGAATACGCTTTTATGTACCTAAAAGAAAACATATTACAAACTCTTTTAGCCCTTTTATAGAGCAACTATTTCTTTAAATGAAAACATGAAGATTTCTGATCCACGTTGTTAAATTTAAGTATTACACCAAAAACTTAATTTTTGAAAACATGTTGTCAAACTTTTTTGTATTCTGTTGTAAAGAGTTGCTAAAAATGTGACTTAAGTTGACAGCTACAGCTGAATCATTTTGCGTTAATTCTTGGCAGTTTAGCACTAGTTTGTTTGGTTTGAGATCACTGCTGGGACTTATCTTGCAGACTTTGTATTTCTTCAAGATTGCAATTCTTGCTAATTTATGTGGAAATAGATTTGCTAAGGGCTCACATATGACATTAAGAAAAGTAACACTGCAATGATGTCTTTCCAGTTGGTCAGGTGTGCGGTTTTCTCGTGAGGCCTTCAGACAATACTCCTGGGGATTATTCACTTTATTTTCGTACCAGTGAAAATATTCAGCGTTTTAAAATATGCCCAACATCAAACAATCAGTTTATGATGGGAGGCAGATACTATAATAGGTAAGTTTTAACCTTTAAAGGAATTGTGCATATCTTACATTTGTATAACTTGTTCCTGGTAATTATTTACTGCTGTGATTATGATAATATTAGCTGTAGTTTTCTTAAAAGTAAACTAACCATATTACGTAAGTTGCTTGCTAGTTACTTTAACTGAGCAAATTCTTAAAGCTTGCAGAAGCCTAGGAGTTGCTTGTTTCTTTCAAAGTATTGTCCTTTCTGGAAAACACTATAAATTGTGGATCATATGGATCCCATAGATCTGTAATTAAGAGAATGCTTTGTTGTCATGGAAGCTGCTATTTGTATTCTTGTTTGTTTGAAAAGCGAAAATGAAAATGTTAATTTTATCTCAGACATGCAGTAGGTTTTTCAAATAACAGAAATAGGTATTTACAGGAATGAGTAAAAAATAGCTTAATTGCTGGAAAAAGTCATTCAGTGGCATTGTAGTATGTGTGTGGTACTTGGGTCATGTACAGATCGCTTCATTTATAGTGAGCAGACTTGGGATGCATTTGATTTGCCATTGGTGCAAAAACCCCAGTTACAATTAGAAAAAGAAATAGTGAGAGATTTGTTTTCCCTTTTGTGGGTGAAACTATCAATACAGCAGTATCCCAGAAAATCACAAAATCATGGAATGGTTTCGGTTGGAAAAGACCTTTCAGATCATGGAGCCCAACCACGGACTCAGCTGTGCTCAGTCTGCCTCTAGACCATGGCCTCAAGAAGAACATCTGCTTGTCTTTTTAAACACCTCCAGGGGTGGGGACTCAGCCACCTCCCTGGGCAGCCTCTTCTAATGCTTGAGAACCCTTTCAGTAAAGAAATTCCTCCTCATATCACAGTATCACAGTATCACAAGGTTGGGAAGGACCTCTGAGATCAAGTCCAACCTATAACCCAACACTAACACCAACACTAACACCAACCATCATCTAAACCATGGCACTCAGTGCCTCATCCAGTCTCCCCTTAAACACCTCCAGGGTCAGTGACTCCACCCCCTCCCTGGGCAGCCCATTCCAATGGCCAATCACCCTTTCAGGGAAGAACTTTTTCCTCACATCAAGTCTAAACTTTCCCTGACGAAGCTTGAGTCCCTGCCCTCTGGTTCTGCCACTGATCACCTGAGAGAAGAGACCAATCCCTTCCCGACTACAACCTCCTTTTAGGGAGTTGTAGAGAGCAATGAGGTCTCCCCTGAGCCTCCTCTTCTTCAGACTAAACAGCCCCAACTCCCTCAGTCGCTCCTCGTAGGGCTTGTGCTCCAGCCCCTTCACCATCTTCGTTGCCCTCCTCTGGACACTCTCCAGCATCCTGACATCTTTCCCAAACTGGGGGGCCCAGAACTGGACACAATATTCAAGATGAGGCCTGACCAGTGCTGAGGACAGGGGGACGATAACTCCTCTGGTCCTGCTGGCCACACTATTCCTGATGCAGGCCAGGATGCCATTGGCCTTCTTGGCCACCTGGGCACACTGCTGGCTCATGTTGAGCTTCCTGTCCACCAGCACTCCCAGGTCCCTTTCTGCCTGACTCCTCTCCAGCCACTCTGTCCCCAGTCTGTAGCTCTGCATGGGATTGTTGTGTCCAAAATGAAGTACCCGACATTTGGACTTATTAAACATCATCCCATTAGAATCAGCCCAGCTCTCCAGTCTGTCCAAGTCCCTCTGTAGGGCCATCCTACCCTCTAACAGATCAGCCCTTCCTCCCAGCTTGGTATCATCTGCAAACTTGCTGATGATGGACTCAATCCCCTCATCCAGATCATCAATAAAGATATTAAACAGGACGGGAACCAACACCGATCCCTGGGGACACCACTGGTGACCGGCCGCCAACTGGATGAAACACCATTCACCACCACTCTCTGGGCTCCATCCAGCCAATTCCTAACCCAGCACAGGGTGCTCCCATCTAAGCCACGGGCTGCCAGCTTCCCTAGGAGTCTACTGTGAGAGACAGTGTCAAAGGCCTTGCTAAAGTCCAGGTATACCATATCCACAACCATATCCAACCTAAACCTTCCCTGGAGCATCTTGAGGCCATTTCCCCTTGTCCTGTCAGTGGCTGCCAGGGAGAAGTGACCAGCCCCCACCACGATGCAACCTCCTTTCAGGCAGTTGTAGAGAGTGATGAGGTCTCCCATCAGCCTCTTTTTCTCCAGGCTAAGCAGCCCCAGATCTGTCAGTTGCTCCTCATAAGGCTTCTGCTCGAAACCCTTCACCAGCTTTGTTGCCCTTCTCTGGACATTCTCCAGTATCTTGATGTCCTAAAAGTAAACACAGTATTCAAAGTGCAGCCTCACCAGTGTCAAGTACCAGGCAGGAGAACCTTAGTTTATAGAGTTGTAGAAGATGCAAGACTTCCCGGGAGTGAAAACTCACCTCCCTCTTTGTGTGATGGAAGCTGTTGCCTGCCTCACAGAATCATCACTTTTCCATACTTGCTCACCTAGAGCCAGTGCATTCTTCATCCCAATAGAGAATTTCTCTTGCTTCCAGCTTAGTTTCTGAGTGGGTAAAGATCCAGCAGCTGCGGTGTCTCAGAAAATGTTGAAGTTTCCTCACTAAGAAGTGGAAGTGGACATTCTCATGTGACTTGGAGTGGATGATGGTGTGAGGCTTGTGAACCTGTGCATATCCCACACCCAGGTTGCTTTAATGCGTTTTTCATTAACCAGCCTGGCCTCCAAACATCCCTTCTGAAACCTGAGCTGGCTGCAGCATCAGCCTTGCACCAAGGTAAATACTCTTGTGCCCCTTCTCTGGTTATGAGGATGGCAGACTAGGAGCCCCCACCCTAGGTGATGTCAAACTAATCAGCAAATTCATGGAACTCTTAATATAAGTCCCAAATAGATCTGCAGCATTAAATAGTGTACCTTCAGAAAGTTACTGCATTAAGGAAGTTAATATTTTAGATTATTAGTTACTGTTATTAGGTTTTTGAAACACCCTCAGGGGAGGGGATTCTCGCCCTCTACTCTGCTCTTGTGAAACCCCACCTGGAGTATTGTGTCCAGTTCTGGAGTCCCACACATAAGAAGGAGGTGGAGCTGTTGGAGTGGGTCCAGAGGAGGCCACAAAGATGCTGAGAGGGCTGAGCATCTCTGCTCTGAGGACAGGCTGAAAGAGTTGGGGTTGTTCATCCTGGAGAAGAGAAGGCTCTGGGGAGATCTCATAGCAGCGTTCCAGTACCTGAGGGGGGCTACAGGAAAGCCAGGGAAGGATCTTTTACAAGGGCCTGTAGTGATATGACGAGGCAAATGGCTTTTAAATGGAAGGGGGAGATTTGTATTGGACATTAGGAACAAACTCTTCACATCAAGGGTGGAGAGGCACTGGCACAGGTTGCCCAGGGAAGCTGTGGATTCCTCCTCCCTTGAAGTCTTCAAGGACAGGTTGAAGTGGGGTTGGAACTGGATGGTCTTTAAGGTCCCTTGATTATAGTGATGGATTCACTTGAGGCATGTATATACATTTTCTTTATCCGAAGAAGATTCCTCTGTTGGACAGAAAACAAGACTGTAAAGTTCAGCAGCACTAAGACATGACAAAATATTATTAGAATTTTTTCATATTTTGATACTTAGTCTGAGGTCGTTCTCAGTGTGAAAGAGAACCTGCATAACTTTAAAGCACTTCATTTCTGTTTTGTGTTTTAAAGGATTGCTGCCATACTCTTAGACTCACATTTAGTCCTATTTAGTATCTGTAGGAAGTTCAAATATGTAATGAAGTAGTGCAATGCAAAGTGAAGATGCTGACTGCCTCAATTCTGTAATGTAAAAAGATCTACTGCAGGAGGCAATAAATAAGGAGCAGAAAAGGAGGAAAAACTGTGGGCTTTTTAATTCTTGAATTCATTCATTTAATGGAGACACTGTAAGGAAGAAATCTTTAGATGTGTGAAGGCAAATGTGGTTTTATCGTGCGAAATAAGGGGAAGTGGCTGAAAAACAATAAACAGGGCTCTGAATCCAGAACAGAGAGCTACAGCTCATGAATTTATGCAAGATAATGAAACTGTTTATAAGCATTTCTTGGTGCAGAGTGTTCTGTCTTTGTGGCTTATCTAAAAAGGTAGTGTTTGTCCTCACAGTGAAAATTTCAGACTTGAGAAGTACTCCTTCTTGTTTAAATGGATGTTTGACGTTTTTTGTTATCTGTAAGCTTTTTTTTATATTAAACAGTTTCAATAAATGCTATCAAGGTAACTCCTTTAAAATCTAATACTAGATTTAGACTAGATCTTTACCAAGTCATCAATGGTAGTATTTTTAATATTCTCTTAGAGTTTTTTTGTGATTGTAATTAAGGTAAAAGATAATTTGAAAGCTGTCTGCTCTTTTATTGCGAGGATTGATTACAGTTATAGCTTTGATAACTTACAGACCCATATTTACCATACAAAAGTAAGAAGCTAAAGAATACTAAGGAAAAATAAAAGGAACGAGGCTTGTTTTATTTATGGGATGTTTTGAATATCCAGACATGGGACTGGAACCACAAAACCTGTATAAGCAGCAGTAGGTTTGCTGTGTTTGCTGCCTGTTACTCAGAGGTCTGCTTTCATTGTTCTCTACCTGTAGCTTAGAGCTTTCCAGTTGAAGGTCCCGAAGCAGATGTGTATGGCATAGATGTAGGTGCTACAGAGGGGAATGATTTTGACAGTGTAACAAAGGAATATTTTTTCCTTGGATTTAGTAAAGCCTTTAAGGATTTTTGATCTTTTTGTTCTATTCCACAGGTAACAAATTAGTCTATTAGCCGTCTTCATGTCTTTTAATGGAAAAATTGGCAGAGCTGGTTCTTGGTGGTTGTGCCAAGTCTGTCTCGGATGGAGTTAATATTCTTTACTTAGGCCAGTGTGGTGCTGTCATTCAGATTTGTGGCTAAAATAAAATCAGTAACACACCAGTGTTCTGGCTCTTGCTGAGCAGGGCTTCCACAGCATTGAAGCTTTCTCTGTTTTCCAGAGACCCAAATTGACCAAAGAGATATACTCAGCACTGAAAATCACAGGGGATGTTTCATCTTCTGGGGGGTGTTGGGCATGACTCTGCTTTTGCGTCACTGCTGCCCCCCCGTTCCTTCACTTACTAAACTGCTTTTATCTTGACCTTCAAGTTTTGTTACATCTGCTTTTCCTGTTTTCTGCCATCCCAAAGGCAGGGAGTGAGCAAGCACCGTAGAGTGTTCAGCTGCTGGCTGGGGTCAGCCCTCCACAGGCCTTTTCTATCACCCTCCTCTTCCTATTCTTAAGCTGTTATTGCTGAGCATGACATTATGGAGCAGGGAATATCCCTTTACCTGTCCGAGTCTGCTCCTGGCTCCTTGCCCATCCCCGTTCCCAGGGGTACAGAGGTGCAGAGCAGGGAAAGATGAAAGCTTCAGCACTGAGGTACTGCCCAGGGACAATCAAAACACTGGAGTGCTGTCGGCGCAGCGTTTCAGTCACACGTCTGAAACAAAGCAGTGTGGGGCCTGTGAAGAAAATGAACTCTGTCCCAGGCAGGTGTTGTACAGTCTTGATTTCAGTAACTGTGTTGTGAGAACTCAGTCCAAAGGTGTGCAGTCACTGGTTTGTGGCTTTTACTGCTAGGGCAATCGAGCACTGGGACCAATTACCCAGAAAGGTTCCCTGGAGATGCTCAGGATGCGACTGAGCAAGGGCCAGAGCAACCTGCCGTGGCTGACCCTGTGTTGAGCTGTGAGCCTGGGCAAGGTGGTCCCCATAGGGCTACCAGCGGTCAGCTGTTCCGTGTGTCATTTCCATATGTGTTCCACAGTGTTTTTATGTAAGGTGGTGCTTATTCCTGCCTCAGTTCTTAGAACATGTGGTAGGAAAACCATAACAGGCTATTTCTCCTGTCTTTTTTTTCTGTCTGCCTTCTTTCTAAAATTCAACCTACATAACAAAGCATTTAAAAGCTTGTAAAATTAGGGGTGGTTCTTTGGTTTTGGTAAATCTGTTTCTTCTGTGAAGAAACTTCCAAGTTGCCTTGAAGTCGAGAGGTAGCACAATTCGAAAATTTAGTAGACAATGGGAAGAGAATTTTGTTTCAACTGATAAATTAGTCTGTATTGTGATGTGCTGTATGATGTGAGTTTAATGTTGTTTCTTTGTCTCTGTAATTTGACAGTGTATAGAATGGTGTTGCTCAGTTCTGCTTTCTGGGTTCTTTGTTACTGGAAATGCCACCTGTTGAAATATTTCAACTCTCAGATCACTCTTCAAATATTAAAAAACAAAAGTTATGCTGTTCATGATGGTGAGATGGTTTTAAAATCACCCAGGTGGCTGAGATGGGGGACATCCAGCAAGCTCCATGCTTAGCATTTTAAAATTACTAAGGACACCCGTTTTTTTTTGTCTCTGTTCATCAAACCATGTTTAACAATTGGTTTTCTAGATCCATGCTTATTTAAATTTTCCTTGATGCGTTTTGTGTAAGTAGGATTTTTTGCTGCTGCATGACATTGAAGAAGGCTGTGATTCACTTTCCTGTTGCCTAGATAAGTTTTATGGTCAGTCTGATTTTGCGTTTGACGTTTTACGTGTTAGATAACCAGTCACTCACAGATTTCCACTCTTTTGTGTAGTTGTCTGGAGATACCTGGTATCTTCATGATTAGCTTGTTTAGGCATCGGAGCTCTTGTAGTGGCGAGGCAATACGTAAGTGGCCATCCTAACGCAACGCACTTGTGGGAGGAGAGGGCTGCGAGCCCAAGCCCTTGGTTCCTCCACCAAGGCATAAAAGACCTGGTCTATACCGTACTCTTTACACCGAAGGGGGTTTTCAGATACAGCTGAATCTGCTCTTCAGCACGTTTTATGAAATTGGAAGAAAATAGGCACCTGCTCCTAATTCTGAGGATCTCCTGCTGTCATTTTTAACCAAAGACGAAGAGGAGGCAGTGGCAGTTAAGGTATTCTTGAACTGATGAGTGAGAAAAATTATTTAATGCTGTATAACTTATTATTAAAAAATACCAGCGGTAGCTAGTCAACATGAAAAATACAATGACTGAGTCATTTTATTTAGTGTGGCAGATTTTTATGCAGAAAACGGCATATTATTTATCAGTAAAAATTGAAATAAATTACTTGGTTTAGGAATACTGAAAGATAAGTTCATGTAATTCTGCATAATTAAAACAAAATATTTGTGGGAAAATTATTTTATCAAGCGTACACTAGTTCATAGCTTTAGAGTGGGAAAAGGGAGCAAAGATGTCTCGCTGTTACATTATTATTATGAGGTTATTTTTGTATTGTCAGGTATTTTTCCCATTTGGGGCACAGTTGATCCCATTGTAGCAGGTCAGAGACTTCATTGCTGAGTGCCTTGTTAGTTGTCTTGGCACACCGAGCTCGGTGTGCAGGAAATAAGGAGCTGCACTCAGTTATGTTTTGTTTTCTACTTAATTATTCATTTCTTTTTTGGGTTGAGTGCAAATGGTTTGTTTGTATTGATGTTCATGTAGCTTTTCTTAATTACAGGGCAAATTTCAGTAATTGCAAAAATAATTTAAGAGCAACTCAGATGACTTTAATTTCAGGTCGTACCTGCTGCTGCTTCTCTACTGAGCCTCCCAAACGCGATTGCATTCTGAGCCTGATGTTTAGAATGCAGGCTTCCCTGTAGAGGAGTGCTACTGATGGCATGTTTAATTTAACAAGATAGCTCAGTGTTTGCCAAGTATAATCTTTATAAGCTCTGCCACGAGCCTTTTCTGTTTTCTGTTGCTGTCCTCTGATAAACAGCTACGCACTTGCAGTTATCTTCCATTCCACTCACTGTTTTGTCTAGGAGTTTGAAAATTCTTGCCAATGAAATAGCAATTTTTAGCCTGGTTTGAGAGTTGGTAGTGCACGTTTGCTACTTGAATGTGGAAAAAACATGTCTTGGTTTGGCATTTTAAATGACTAATTAAAATATTTTGCAGAGTTTAGAATTAATGAATTCTGAATATGGTTTTTTGAACTTTATTGATTTCAGTGTTTTAGTAAATTCTCCTTGCTACAAATGAAATTATGATGTTTTGACACTGGATTTTATTAAAAACTTGTGAGAAAGTTTTCTGTGGTTTTATGAAAAAAAAAAATCAAAGAGAAAAAACCTTAACTTTAACATTTGAATCTTCTTTTTCTCATTGGAACAGTATTGCTGACATCATTGAGCACTATAGAAAAGAACAGATTGTTGAAGGGTATTACCTTAAAGATCCTGTTCCAATGCAGGTAAGATTTCATCTCTGAGCATTTGTTGTTGAAGACACAAACCAAATCATCATGAAGTCAATTTATCAACTGAATTATGGTAGAGATACCAATGGTAGTTAGGCAGCATCACACCTCCAATTTTGATGTTTTCAGATTCTCTTTTGCTTTATCCTCAAAGGCATTCACTTGCCAAAGGTTGTCTTGTAAGTCAACAGAAAACATGGAAAGTGCTGCCTGTCTTCTCAGGTGTTCATCCCCTGCTCAGTGGCCCTAGCCCTGGCTTATGGCTCAGTGGTTCTGTGCCTTAGTCCCATGTCAGGAAGAACCCTCCTGTTTTCTCTCTGAAGTTTTCCTTCAGGGGTTATTGCAGGACTTGTTCTGGAGTGCCTTTGCCCCGTAGCAGAAGTTAATCCTACAAGACCACCAATAATATGCATACCACATCATGTAGCTTTTCATAGGCTTGTAGCTACTGTATATATAGTTTATATATCTTGTATAATGAATATGCTTGTATTTTGTTTCCTTTGTTTCCAGACTTTCCTGTTTCAGTGGTTAGAAATTCGCCTTTAATTTTCTTCCTAAATAGAGTTACAATTAATTCATACCCAGTTGAGATCTGTTATATTAGTATGATGACACCTCTGTTCTCCCTTAGCTCAATAAGCTAAGCATACCAGAAGGAATCCTGGCCCTCTGTGATGTTCTCACAGTTGCCTTACTGCTGCCAGTTTTGGTGCAAGTTTGCCTTTCTTGAATGTGGTGAACCAGAACAGTTTAGAGTACCGTGCCATGGGTAATTTATTTTCTCTCTGGAAAGTACTTAACAGAAATATCCTAGAATAGGTGTTATTTTGTGCAGTGATTGACCCTGGTGGGCAGGCAGCTAAGGACCCACACCTTTGCTTGCTCATTTCCCTCTCTTGTGGGGTGGATGCAAAAGCAAAAAACTGCTCCTTTTTGGGATGAGTGCAGTTCAGTAGCTGGAGGGAGGCCGTGGGGTTGATGAGAGGCAGTCATGCACTGCCTCCCACCCACAGTTGTCAGCCAGGAGCACAACTCCTGACACACACACAGAGTTTCAGTGCTGATCAGGAATATCCCTGTGGTCATTCGGGGTGTACTGTCCCACTGTGTCCACTCCCAGCATCTTGCCCACCCCAGCCACCTCACTGAGGAGGGGGAAATGGAGGCAATCTTGAGGCTGTGCAAGCTGTGGTGGCTACAGCTGAAATGCTGGTGTGTTACCAACAGTGTTGTAGTTGTGAACCCCAAACACCGCACCACAGGGGTTGCTGTGACCAGTTACCTCCCTGGCTGCCAGACCCAGTCTGCTCTCTTAGCTGCGTTGTGCCGTAGCTCAGTCCTCATTGTCTGTTTTCACTTGTTGAATATCAGCAGGTGTGACTTCTGTGTTCTTCTAGTAGACTTGTATCTTTTTATTGTAATCTTTCCTGTGAATTGTCTTGTGTCATCAGTGCTTCCCAGTTGTTAGCTTTGACTTGGTATGTGTGGTTGGGACAAAAAGCAAATATGAATCCTGAGACTGGTCCTTGAAGGGCTTCACTACTGAATTCCCTGATGCTCCATCAATCTGCTTGCATCATGGTAGTCATGGTCTTCATTTTAGCTTTTTGCATATGCACTTAGAGTTCCTGTATTAATAATCTCTGCATTGGCTAATTTTCTGTGTGAGACAACTTCAGATTCTTTTAACCTGTTTAAATATATTTGTGAATTTCTCTGTTTAAAAGTTTAGTGGTCAGTGGAGCAACTTATGTTCAGCTTTGTGTTCTCTCCCTTCCAGATACTACCAAGCTCTATGAATTTGCAGTCTTGCACAAGCTCTATGAATTTGGAGTCTTGCATACTTCTAGGGTCACTCTAATGTCCTGCATCTATGATGAAATTTACTTAGAAATATTTGTCACTAGCCCTGTTGTTTTGTGGCCTGTTGCTTGCCTAGTTATGCTATAGAGATTATTTTGAGCTCATAAACATCTGGATGTTGCTTCTATTCTTGGTCCTGTAATGCCTGTTAGTATTAGAGAAGTGTTTTTCAACTTGCTTTTGTCATGTTGTTCAAAATCATGGTTCTTGTAGATACATGGGCAGGAAAGAAGTGGAATATTTGGTATGAGCCGACTGTTATGTTCCTTTTCATCTCAGTGCTCCTCTCACTGTATGACAGACTTGCTTTTCATGTTTTCTTAAGTTTCTAAAGAACTTCTGGTGATCAGCTTATTTGGTAAGGTCAGACTTGGCTTGGCTTTTGGCCGTTCCCTTTTTTTTAACTTGTGTTTCCAAGTCCCTACAGATTTCCATGTGAATTTACCCTTTTTATGTTCCCTGTTTCTGCTTTCTTGGCTTGGCTTGAGTTCTACTCAGTTAAGGCATGTGAGTTCTAATGAGCTTAATAAGGGACTGTGCAACTTTAAGTGAGTTGATTTTGATATTAATCTGCACCATTTTTGTTGCTTCAGAACTTATACCCAGCTACTCAGTCCCAAAACCTCTGGGAGAACACAGTTAGCAGCAGATGTATATTCAAAGACTTGCACAAATTTAACAGAAATCACAGTGAAAGGTGCTGCTTTTTCTGTAACAAGACATAATGTTACTTTGTAGAAATTGGTCTGTATTGAAAACTTGTTTCTTCTGTCGTAATTCCCGAAATACAGAAATAGTTACATTACATTTCTAGCAAGGGTAATGTATGAAAAATTATATTACTTCATTAAAATGTCTGAGAGAACAATAGCAGTGGGTTGGTAGCAGTCACTAAGATGATCCTGGCTGCAGCTTTGTAGTGTGCAATTTTTAAATGGTGACTTCTGAGCTTAAAGTGTGTTTTCCTTACATGTTTACCAGCACCAAGAACAAGTGCTTAACGATACAGTGGATGGAAAGGAAATCTACAATACAATTCGTCGGAAAACTAAGGATGCTTTCTATAAAAATATCGTCAAAAAAGGTTATCTCCTGAAAAAAAGTAAGTTATGTTTAATTCTGTAGATTTTTTTTTTTCTAAAAAAAAAAAAATGCAGATGTGGATCATAGAATCATAGAATATCTCGAGTTGGAAGGTGCCTGTAAGGATCATTGAGCCCAACACCCTGCTCCTTGCAGGGCTACCTGAAGGTAGACTGTATGACTAAGAGTACTGTCCAGATGCTCCTTGAATTGTGACAGGGTTATGCTGTGACCCACTTCCCTGGGGAGCTTGTTTTACTGGATGACCATGCTCTCAGTGAAGAGCATTTCCCTAATGTCCGATCTGAACTTCCCCAGAGGTGGTTTCATTCCATTTCCTCGTGTCCTGTCATGAATCACCAGAGAGAGGAGGGTGTGGACAGAGATGAGGGTACCCTTCAGCCTGCTGTTCTCCAAGCTGAACATACATATTTAGTGATTTTAGTGTAGTAGCAGTGCTAGAAAACACAAAGTTGAAGCAGGAGAATGTTCTGCAAAGTGAAGAGTGTAAAAAGTCTCTTTCCTTTAGTAGTACATGGACAGAACAACGTGATACAAAAAATTATATGCGCTGTGTAAACTTTAACTGACAGGGGTTCTGGAAAAAAAATCACAGCATGAAAAGTCCACTTCTTTGTCAAAGGTAGCATTCAAACTCATTGAATGAAGTATATTGTCATAAAAAGTGTTTATATTTAATATGGAACTCAGATTCCAGCTCTTAGAGCAGGGCAGAGAGAGCTAGAGTAGTGTACATCTGTATATTCAGTGGACAGCACAGCTGGTTGAATTTTGTTATTCTGAATTACGTTGTGTTTTAAATATTAAAATTCAAATGTATATTCTTCTGTACAAGGGATTAGTAACTTCTTTAGGGTTCTAACACTGGCAAAGTCAATATGACATACGGTAAATACATTAAAAGCTGACTGCTTGTCTCCATAGAGCCCTGAAGAACTGCCATTGAGCAATGTTCTAAGGGAGTGACTTCATTACCAGTATTACATTTCTACATTTGAAAAAATCAGAATTAATGGAAACAGAAAAACTATCATGGAATCATGGAATGGTTTGAGTTGGAAGGGACTTTAAAGCCCATCCAGTTCCGCCCCCTGCCATGGGCAGGGACACCTCCCACTGGATCAGGGGGCTCAAAGGCCCATCCAGTCTGGCCTCAAACACCACCAGGGATGGGGCAGCCACAGCTTCCCTGGGCAGCCTGTGCCAGGGCCTCCCCACCCTCATGGTGAATAATTTCTTCCTAATGTCTAATCTAAATCTTCCCCCTCCAATTTAAAGCCCTTTGTCCTCGTGCTGTCACTCCAGGCCCTTGTAAAAAGTCCCTCCCCAGCTTTCCTGGAGCTGCTTTCAGTATTGAGAGGCTGCTCTAAGGTCTCCCTGGAGCCTTCTCTTCTCCAGGCTAAACAACCCCAACTCTCTCAGCCTGGCTTCATGGCAGAGGTGGTCCAGCCCTCTGAGCATCTTTGTGGCCTTCTCTGCACCTGTTCCAACTGTTCCATATCCTTCTTACACTGGAGATTCCAGAGCTGGAAATTTCTGCAAATGGCAGAGACTGAGACTACAAGGATAAGTTACAGATAGTAATCTGGAGAACAATCAAAAGTGAGGAAGAAGGTGTGATTTTAAATACAGTGAAGTATGAGACCTTAAAAAACCGAAACCACCCCAAACTGCAGACCCTCTGAATATTTCATAGGACCGAACAAGGAAAGCTTCTCTTCTAGTTAGAAGGCTGATTCCAAGAGAAGGTGTAGAGGGATGTCTTAGAGTGAAGAATCAAATAAAAATGAATTGAAAACCTCTAGCTGAAAGAGATCATGAGATACTTTAAATATGCCAACAGGAGTAGTAAACATGTGTAGAGAGACACACAGCTGCATATGGAACAAAATCATCAAAATCACTCTTCCCTCTAGGAGATAGAGTGTAATAATCGGATGTCAGATTCGTCTCTTCAGAACTCATTTATGGAGGCCCTCGGAGTGTTTATGATCAAAGTATAAAAGACTAGAAACTTTTTCTAAATGGTATTGTGACTTATGCATTAATTAGTCACAGCCTATTCCATCGTATTTCAGAGAATGTTTTCTCTGAAGCAAGTCAAACCAGCCAGACGTGGTTGTGTTAGGGGTGGGGTTCTCATTTTAGTTTGCATGTAATGTATTCCCATTTCTGATACTCAGCCGTACTGCTTTAAGGTTCTGTCATTCAATCTGCTAAACATTGTTCACAGTTTAGGAGTAACTTTCTCAAGCCACTATTCTATTTCTAAATTGAAATTGCTATAAATGAGATCCACAGCATTATATATTGGTTTAGTAGGGGGACAGGTAGAGTTGGACCCGATGATCTCACAGGTCTTTTCCAACCAGATCATTCTATGATTCTGTGATTCTATGGTTTGCCAACTGTGTGGGGTACAGAGTCTTAATACTTGACAGGAGCTTGCTGTCCGGGCAGCTCACATGCAATTGCTTAATCCTCTTGGAAGTGAAAATGTTTAGAGAACCTTTTGGAGCTCTACCTGCACCTGTGAGGATGGTCCAATATAGCCAAATTTAGCATTGGTACTGATACTATAACTTAAATGCGATTGCCTCTTTTGTTTTCTTCATTTACAAGATTTACACTTCCTTTTAAACACTATCATAACTTTTTGCTTAACTGCAGGTAAAGGAAAGAGATGGAAAAACTTGTACTTCATATTGGAGGGGAATGATGCTCAGCTTATTTATTTTGAAAGTGAGAAACGAGCCACAAAACCCAAAGGACTCATAGACCTTAGCGTGTGTTCCGTCTACGGAGTACATGACAGCTTGTTTGGCAGGTAGGATGCTGGCTTTTAATTCACGTATGCAGCATGAGAGCTGGCTGCTGGCTTGGGGCGAGCACGAGGCGTGTGACTGGTGAGCCAGGAGCCCTGGCGTGGCCTGTGGCTGTAACTTGTTTAGCCATGGCAACTCGATTGCCAGCAACTCTACGTAAACAACTGCTAGTTAAAAATTTTAGAGTTTAGTATTAAAGTTTTGTTGTGAAATATGATGTGGTGATGATTTGAGCTTTTTTTGCATTGTTATTCGTGAATACTGAGTGCAGTAATTTTTCCACATTTCATTTAACAGACATTAGAGATGATCAACTGAGGGTTTTAATCCTTTTGGAAAAAGAATTGACAAGATAAATTTGTCTATTCCAAAAGATATACCTTCTTTTGATGGATGACCCAGTTAACTTGGCCAGATGGATCGTCTTAAGTGCTTGTCTGTTTAAGAACAAGTACTTTAGATTAGACCAATTTAGTAAATAGTTCATGAAAGTCAACATCCTCAGAATTTTTTTTTGCACAATTACTATATTCAGAGATCATTTTAACATCAACTCTTACTGTGATATTCTGATAGTCAAAATATGCCAGCTGCATATGTTGTTATCAGCAAAGAAGTTGAAAGTCAAAAGTCTTTGGGGTATCATTGGTAATTACCAAGGAAAAGTTTAGTTTGTTCATTGGTAGTTACAAAAAAACCCACTCCACCTCCTGTATTATAATGTTGTGGAGAAGAAGTAGGTGCTCAAAGTGTTAGAAATTCTGGTTATCCCGTGGATCTAAGTGTTTGTTAAAAAAATATAGATCACACAATGGTTTTGGTTGTAAAAGACCTTTCAGATCATGGAGCCCAACCACGGACTCAGCTGTGCTCAGTCTGCCTCTAGACCATGGCCTCAAGAAGAACATCTGCTTGTCTTTTAAGCTACTCCAGGGGTGGGGACGTCACCGCCTCCCTGGGCAGCCTCTTCTAACACTTGAGAACCCTTTCAGTAAAGAAATTTCTCCTAATATCCAACCTAAACCCTCTCTGGAGCATCTTGAGGCCATTTCCCCTTGTCCTGTCAGTGGCTGCCAGGGAGAAGTGACCAACCCCCCCACAATGCAACCTCCTTTCAGGCAGTTGTAGACAGATGAGGTCTCCCCTCTGCCTCTTTTTCTCCAGTGAGCTGGTTTGAGCTAGCTCTCCCAAGGTCTCCAAGGCTCAGTCTGCCTCTCTCCCAAAGCTTCCCCCCCTTTCAAAGGGAAAAAAACCTACAGAAGAAACCAAAATCACACTAAATGTAAGTATTTATGTATTTTCAAAGTACAAACAACTACACAGCAAGGATATGCAAGGCAGCAAGGGAAAAGGGGAAGGGAAATGGGAAAAAGGACAAAAATGAACTACATAACAGAGGCATGCACAGCTATAACACCCAGTAACTAACAAAGTAAAGAGTCAATGAAATCTTACCACACCACCTCCCCCGTGGAGAGCCAGGCCACCAAATCCGACCTGTTGAATTTTCCACAGGCTACAGCAGCAGACAGGCCCAGCACAGGCACCTTCTGCTCCCCAGCCTTGCTGGGAGAAGAGAACTCTTACCTGCACCTTATTTATAAGTTGTGTTGTGTTAGAGGAAGATATGGAATGCTTCTGTGGATCCTGACCTCTGCTGTTAGGGCAGGCCTGCAAAGGTCATTTTTAAGGAGGATCAATCCACTACATCCAGGCCAAACAGCCCCAGCTCTGTCAGTTGCTCCTCATAAGGCTTGTGCTCGAAGCCTCTCACCAGCTTTGTTGCCCTTCTCTGGATATGCTCAAGCATCTCCATGTCCTTCTTGTAGTGAGGGGCCCAAAACTGAGCCGTTTCAATGTTTTTCACAGAAGTAACTAGACAACTGTTTGAAATCAGCAACATTTCTTAAGCTGCAGATTGGTGCTTTTGTTTGATATCTTTTTTTTTTAAAAAAAATCTTTTTAATGATTTTGCAAAAATCAGTTAAACTAACGGGATGAGGAGCATAGGTACTGATAAAGAGTACCAGAACAGTAATAAAGACATGACCACAACGTTCCTTTTGTAAGTTGGCAGTTATGCAGGAAGCTTTGGTGTGTGTTGTGGACAAGGAACATTTTGGTTAACAGAGAGTGTCTCCTAAACAGCTTTTAGGAAATGCTGTGCTATGGGTTGAAGCGCAGCTGGATGTGAGTGGTACTGCCTGTAGGTGAGAGGAGGTGCAGCAGCTCAGGAAGCTGTTTGTGAGGAGCTGTAGCTGAGACAAAGTTCTTCCTACATCTAACGAAGCTGATGAAAACTACTTTTGCCCTGTTCTCAGAAGCACATTGACGTCTTTAGCTTTGCATGGCTCTTTGGTGGCAGTGGTTTAATTAGCCCCAAACCTGGCTACTTGCCTACTGACCCCCACCTTCCGTGGCATGGCCACAGAGGGCTGTGGCAGCATTTCTCCAGACAGTGAAATGGATGGGGAACTGCAGGCTGAAACTCCTTTGCAAATAAAGTAGAATCCTTCAGCTAACACTGGTTTTGGGAGAGCCGAGTTTCCCTGAGCACGGTGTGGAAGGCCGTGAATGAAGTGTGCATTTTAAATAGCTTGTAATTGAACAAAACATATTTTGGGTTGACTTTTGATGAATGAGTGGAGGCATGTAAAATAGCAAAGACACTATGAATTACACTTCAGTTTGCAGAGCTTTGTGTCACATACATTCAATGATCAGTATATGATCCCATGCACATTTTATTGGTTGTGAGAGCCATGGGACACATTTAGATAGCAGATTCCTTATATTAATATTGTTTCTTGATGTCCTGGAAGAGCAAATCCTTAATATTTGCTTAATGGGTTGTGAACTAATGCTGAACCTCTGCTGCTTTTAAATTCTTAAGGAGTAGTCCTTGTTGTCAAGTCTTTTCGTATTTTTTTTTCCTGACTGCAAGTCAGCACTCACAACTGCTCAGTACAGACTGTTCTAAAAGCTTCTCGATATTCTGAGACAAACTAGCTGTGCTGAAGTGTGGTTTCCTTAAAGTGACATAATATATTCGAACCAAAACACAGTTCTGAAGGGCCTAAGAAATTTTATAGTGGGTGTTCTTCCTCTTTCCATGTGTGATGGTGCTACATGTGTGCAAACAAAAATTGATGCAACTGTTCAATGCTCCTTACAGACAAACTGCAGAAATGTATGAGGTCAGTATAAGCTTCGTTTTGGCAGAGATCAGCCACGGAAGGTGTGTGTTAATATTGTGAAAATTAATAAAACTTTCATTTTTTTTGTTTATTTTTAAGGCCAAACTGTTTTCAGATAGTAGTTCAGCACTTTAGTGAAGAGCATTACATCTTTTACTTTGCAGGCGAAACTCCAGAACAAGCACAGGTAAGAGCGTTTTTTTGGTAAATATAATTCAAGTAGTAAATTTTTGTCATGGTGTTTAATGATGTTGCCCTTGTTAAACAGGAAGCACATGTATCACAGTCAGTGCCTGTGCTGTATTAGCAGTGTTGTAATGGAGCAACAGTGGATCTGTAAGGATGGTGGTTGGTGCTGAGAATCCAGCACCTGTGTTACCTGCACTCGGGGTTTTACTTTGGACACGTTTTGGTCAATTGCCGTGGACTAAATTTCCAGTATTTCCCATTGTATGTTTCTGGGGAACATGGTTTATTTTTTTAACATAGGAATAATTTCCTTTCCAAGACTTTTCCATGTTGTAAACAAGAACATGGTGTGAGTTTTCCTTCAAAGGCGCATTCCTGGTCCAAACTAAAGTGCTAATAATGCCTGTATGTGTGCCCAGTGACAAAGGCCTATCAAACAGCTGTCTCTTCCAGTTGTGTTTTCCCTGTCCTTAAAGTGATGGTTGCTTGTAGTCGTGGGCCTTGATGGTGCAGGAAAAGTAAGTTTTTTTCTGGTTTCAGTTGGTTTCCTTTAGGGATGAGCTCTGTAGTGGTTATGTTGGCTGATTAAGAATTGTAAGACAGGAGCCCAGTTCTCTTCAGTTCACTCACCATCAAGAGAGCATATCTAAGAAGAGGTGATGTCCTTATTTATTAAATTCACTGCTCTGAAACTTCACAGCTCTGAAGTGTACCTCTTGCATCAGAGTTAAGCTTTGCATTTAATTTTCTTTGACTGGAATTCAAGCTGTTTAGAGCACTCATCATCTGCTACTCACTGGAGCACAAAGGCTGTATAAATTTAGTATTTTTCTTGTGCTATGTATAAAAGAATGCACAAATTTTCCTTCTAAATTTATACAAAATTATTAAAGTCATTTAGATGACATTAGAATGATTGTGACAATCTGAATGATTGAGTTATACAACTCAAGGTATTGTTTTTCAGAAGCAGTGTGTAATAAAGAAATTGAGAACATCTACATGAATTTTCAATTATTACCGTACATTTGTTTTTGTCACATCTTCAATGTCTTTTGTTTTCTGAAAATTAAAAGTACTAAGAATGCATAGGAGGCAGAATATCCTGTCTTGTTCTCTGAACACTTGGTATAATCTGGTTTTGTTTTTAATCTGCTTAACAGGTTGTTCACTGCATTTATACAGAATAGCAGGGGTTTTATATAATTATGGCTTTAGACCAGGAAAGCTCAGATATTTCCCTTTTGAGCAAGCACAGCTTTCTTGACTCTGTAACATTTCACAGAAGAATGGTTTAATTTGTGTATTAAGGGTCTGTTACAGTGTGGTAAACTAAGAATAGCTGCAGTATCTGTTACTTTATTTATAAAATGTGAAAGGCTGTGAGGGATAAGATCGAAACAAGAGTTGTGGAATTTTAATGGCAGTCCTAAATCATGCTTTGAGAACAGATGGCGAATCTTTGAGACTCAGACTCAAGAAGGCTGTTGGTCAAAATCTAAACTTTGTCCTCTGCGAGAGCTGTACAAACTTTGGCCAGGGGAGAAAAACTGGAGAACACGGCTATAACATCTTCCACCTTCCAAAGGCTCTCTACAGAGCTACTCCATAGCAACTTACTCACAATGCCATGACTTTCAGAGGTGACCTGGCAAGGTGGTGGTGCCTCATAGTGGCTATTTGCTTAAAAAATAATGTGCACAAAGGTTCTACAGTCAGTTTGGTGCTGGACAATTTGATTGTTTCATTGATCAAAATGGAATCCATCCCTTCTCTGCATTATGTGTTTGTGAGTGAAGTGGGGAATGGTGCATATAGGCTTCTGTTTTTCTCTGTGAGTGCTGGTTTAGTTTTTGTTTGAAGCATACATGGAATTATCATTGCAACACAGAAGTACTGGAGAGAATAATCAGAGCAGTTTGGTTTGTTAAATGAGATTTTCCCAGAAGCAAACAAGTTTTGCTTCATTTTATGTACTGGTTGTGATTCCATGTACTATTACTAGGCTGGAAAATTGGTAAAGGTCACACTGTATATCCATTGGTTATGCTTGGTATTTCTAACAGAAGAAATGGTTCAGATTTGCAAATGCTTTATTAGGTTTTGCTCAGGAAAGATGAGGATTTTGCTTTAGCAGTCAAACTTGCATACACTGGAAGTACAGAAAACTTTGCTTTTGCCAAACTTAAGGCAAAGTTTCAGGTGTTGTTTTTTAGATTTTTCTGTTCCACTGCAAGAAGCTGAATCTGACTTTGTTTTATGATGCTGTTCTGTGTCCTTCTCCCTCAGGACTGGATGAAAGCTCTGCAGATGTTTTGCAGTTTAAGAAAAACCAGTCCAGGAACATCAAATAAACGCCTGCGTCAGGTGGAGCTGATACCATGGGGCTGGTGGTGCACAAGGAGGGGTTGTGTTTTGTCTCTGCACATTGCTAAACAATACTGATAAGTCCTGGGGTTTTGCTTTTCACTGCAGTAAATCCTGCATGCGCTTGCTTTTTTCTTTTGGAAGTACACAGTACTCTTGTGAAACCAACCAGAATGGCTTGCCTTTTGTTACAATACTTACCTATGTAAAACACAGAATGACTCCAAGCAGTCTGCATGTGCTTTGCTAGGTATTAATTTCTAACCACGTTGGAGTCAAAGTGTAAAGAAATCAGCATTTGTATCATCTTAACTTTTAAAATTTACTATTTGGGGAAACTTTAAAAAATTGTCAGATTTGTGTGATGTGTAAACAAGTTTCTTGTTTAACTAATCTTATTTTCAGTAACAAATATGTGCTGAACCATGCTTGTGGTTTAATTTCTCTTGGCATCTTGAAATGTGTTTGCCAGAATTTCCTGAAAGGTAGAGTCATAAATGGCTTAAGTGTGTAACAATTGGAGAATAACAGGGAAATACTTGAAGAATTCCTGCTGTTTTTTATTGGTAGAAACACTGAATGTAGTTGTTCCAACAGACAGCAGAGAAAGGAATAAAACAGGTTGTTTTCCAGGATGCACAGGTTCAGTACCTAACATTAAAGATGTCTGGATACTTCTGAACAGATGTACTAAAATACACGGATAAAGAGGAGGGTGAAATTGTAGGCTTCAAACTGCAAAAGCAAATCAAAAATGGTTACAATCTAAAATAATTATTTACTTCAGAAAGCGAAGAAAATGCTCATCTACATGAAGGAGTAGAATGTAGTGTGCTGCACCAGGGAATTTTACCAGATTTGTTAGGGAAGCACCAAAAAAAGCCACAGTGCTCGGAATTACCCATGGCTCTTTTTTAAGGTGCCAGTCTTTTATTTCAGTAAAATTGTCTGTGCCTAGAAAAGTTAGTATTTATAAAGTGTAATGTCTCAAAGATAATTTTTAAGGAAGAGAACAAGATGCCTTAAGAAACATGGGGCTGGAGTTGTGTTGTCAGTAAATCAAATACCCTTACTCTGTCACTGGTGCTCTTAAAATGCTTCTGTTCCGTTACTTCTGTTCCTTGCTCTTTTATTACAAAATGTTAGTTTGTACTCAGAATTCATCTATGAACAATCAGCCTCTGCACAGAGGATAAAAAGTAATTCATTCATGTGTTTTGTATTTCTACTTTAGCACCCAGAAGTACATCCTGTGTATTTTTTTTCTAGGTCAGCAGTCTTATTTTGCATGTAGAGGAAGCTCATACGCTCCCAGTAAAGCATTTTACGAATCCATATTGTAACATCTACCTGAACAGTGTGCAGGTGGCAAAGACACACATCAGGGAAGGGCAGAACCCTGTGTGGTCAGAAGAATTTGTCTTTGAGTAAGTCTTAATCTTCTTGAATTGCTGAATTTCTTTTCTAAGTTGCATTGCATTTCAGATTCTTAACGCTCTGCACTGTTTTGTATATGGTTTCTAAAGACACTGTATGTGTGTTTATAAAGCAGCAACCTTTCAGCCAGCTTCTGCCTGGGCAGAATTTTCTGTAGGCACCTAAATATCATTGTTAATGCAAGCATCTTTGATAATGAGAACTCAGGATTGAAGTGAGTTTAGAATAAGCTTTAATGCCAGCCAAGTATTAGTATTAATTGAGGCTCTCTGTCTTTTCTCCTAGTGATCTTTCATCTGATATTAATAGATTTGAGATAAGTCTTAGTAACAAAACAAAGAAAAGTAAAGATCCAGATATATGTAAGTATTTTTCTGTAAAAGATGTGTTTATGTGGTTTTCATTACTCTTAGCAAATGTTGTTACAAGAAAAGTGTATTTTTATGCTCTCCATACTTCTGTTTGCATGCTTTGGATGTTTGGTACTGGCTTTTCATTGATGTTTTTACATCATGTTTTAGTAATAAAATGCACATTTGATGGTTTTCCTAACCCTGCCCTGGCCTAGCCACTGTGCTCACCAAAAAGCAAGAGGAAAGAGAAGCTGTTGGTATTAGTCTGCTCTGGAAAATGCTGAGTTCCACAGAGTTTTAAGTCTGATTGAATGGAATTCCATTTCAGGTTTTTTTTGTTGCTTCCAGTGAGAAAGAGAAAGGGAGGCAAAATAGGAAGGAGGTAGTATTTTTATCATTAAAACCCCACGCATATTTTTGTGTGTGTGTATGTATACACAGAATCTGGGTGGTCTCTAAACTCAGCTTGCTTTGTTTGCTATTGTTTTACCTCATCTGTCTGCCTTCCTTGTTACCACCCTTGGGATTAAACCTGAAGTTACCTCCATATCATTTTGAATGGGAGAGGAATCCCTATTTTCTTTCTGCCTTTTACCAGACTTCCCAAGAATTTATTCTCCTCGTGTTACCCAGACAGCTGCTTCTCCAGCCGTGGTTTTGTTTCTGTTCCAGCAAATTAACAGCAAGCTGGTGAGACCTATCAGCTTTCTAGAAAAGAAAGGCCTTGGTTTGAAGAACGCGGATTCTGAGCTCTTGGATAGAAAAGGAAGATTTTTCCAGTTCTTTTCCCACACAATGTGTCTGTGGGGCTATTTCCCTGTATTCAAAGCGTGTTGCTTCCCGCCATACTTTTCTGCTTCAGCTGCAGCCCCCCTTTTGCTGCCTGCAGGGCAGGATGCCTTCTCTGCCCCCATCGATTTGTTCCAGGGTTTTTCTCTTTTCAGTTGTGTTCAGAGCTGTCTGCGCCAACGCCTGTCACTTGGACTCTGTTACAGTTTGCTTCAGTTTCCATATGTTGTGTTACAGGCCTGTTACATGTCTTTCAGTGCTAGTTCCTTGATTGAATTTCTTTGAGGATGGGAGAAATTTGTAGGGAAACCTTGACCAAAGTAGAAGAATTATTGCTCACTTTGAATGCTCTTGCAGAACCTAATCCCATTGCAAAATTCTTTCTCCTTCCACGGACTACAAAACTTCCTGCCATAGCAGGGGGAAAAGATGCGTTCCCTCTGACAGAGAAAAGGTTTCTCATTGCAGTTGTGACCAAGTTTTCACTTTGTTCTTTTATTCATTTGAGTTGCAAAACTCATTGTCTACACCAAAGCTCTGGTTAATAGAACCTTTTAATGGATAGTTCTTGAATGGGATTCTTCAGTAACTCCTTTGCAAGTTTTTGTAATTATCTCCTCTTTGACCAGAAGAAGGTTGTCTTGGCTTTGGATGCTTTGAGGTGGTGGAAGGTTTCCTTACCTACGTCAGGAGCAGGATTGGCTGAGTTTCTTGGTTGCATATTATCCTTTTACAGCATTATCCATCCATTTTTTCTTGGAAAAAAAGAAACCCCTAGAATGTCTTAATAGACTTTGTCTGCTGCTGCAAATTGGGATGCTCACATGTGATTATGCAGTTGAATCACTAAACTCTTGGGGCAATACCACACAGTGTTGAACTGGTGTGGGAGTTGGAGTTTGGCTTTGTAGTGTTACAGTTGGTTAATTTAAAATTAGTTCATGTTGGAAGAGAAACTTGTTTGTAGTGGAGGGGGTCACCTCATGCAGGCAGGTCCGTAGAGCACAGCGTCAGCCACTGTCTTTCCTTTCAGGCACATTTGTTATTTGCAGCAGTGCTGAACCCTCTTTCAGACACTGATGCTGAGATTGTAGGAGAGTGGGCTGTGCTAATGTGGCAGTGGCTTGTGGCTGTGAAAGGCAGGATTTATTATGCCCATATATTGAGCAATTTCCTCTTTCTGAAGATTTCAAGTGGCTTTTACTCTGCATCAGTATTTACACTTGTTTTAGAGTTTATTTGATGGTCTCCTTTTGTTTTGTCAGGGTTAGACAAAGGTCTCCTAGTAAATCCAGGTTCATTTCCAGTCTAAGGGCTGGAGCTGTCCTAGGTTTGAACGACTTTTCACTTTGATTCCCATTTTATAATTACTAACAATCAAAATACAGTCTTGCTACTCAATATTATGCCTGAACTTTCATTAGAAAATAAAGCATTAAGAAGCCTCAGTCTTATTTTTTTTGTATTGGTGTTCATCATATGGTTCTTCTTGGGTCACATTTGTTGCCAAGGGAATTCTTACCTGTGTCTGGAGAGAAGACACCCAACTGTCATTTGTTTTGATGATTTGCTCTATTTTTTTTCTCTTTTAAAATATGCTGTATAGCGAACTGAAATATCCTCAGTTTTTCAACTAATAGTATTTTCTTACTGAAGGTAGCCTTCTAATCCAATGTAAACTATTGCATGTGGAAAAAGCCTTATTCCATTAAAGCTGAATGTAAATTACAGCAGCAATTGTTCTGCAGTCCCTCTATGGATATTTCTGTTCAGACCTTTTTTTCCTAAATAAAAATCAAAGCAAGAGTATAGTATTTCTGTGAAGTGCTGCTATAACCACAGGGAGCAATTAAAGCATCAGTTTATTCTAGATCCTACATTTCTTTCACTGTTCCTCTCACTGGGAGATGAGTACCTTACCTCTACAAGCAAAAGAAGAAGAACACCTTGCTTAGTTGCCTGTACAGGAGCTTTGATGCTGGGGACAAATATTCCGTGAGAGTCAGTTGTCTGGTCTAAAGGCTTAGCCCTGTCCTCACTGGTGGTAAGGAGCAGGTGACGATGAATTGTTTTTCACACTACTTGACTGATTTGAATCCACTGGTTTATGCCAGTTTCTCAGCTCAAAAAGACACAAAATCGGCAACAGGTATGTCCTCCTTCCAGTATTAGAGGAAATGCTGCTGTTTATTGCAGCACTGGGGCAGTGGGAAGTCTGCTGGGGCTGTTGACAGTTTCTGCAAGGCAGAAAACTGTTGGGTTTGCATTGTTTGTTTTTTTCTTTCAATCTGAGGAACTACAAGCAGGTCTCAGAGAGGTGTGGAAAGAACAGTGTTTGCTTGAAAGATCCAGATTGACAGGCTGCAGGTGAAACTTGAACTGTGGACCCCTCTTGGGTGTTCCACAGGCGGGTGCCTGGGCCCTCTCTGTGCCAAATGATCCTGCTCTGGAGGGGCCTGTGCTCCCAGTGCTGCAGCTTGGAGCTGGCTGCTGGGCCAGACCTGGCAGCAGTGCAGGGCACTGCTGAGCACTTTCAAGGTGCCAACAGCACTGGAAAGTGAATAAATGATGTGGCTGTTCTTCAGTTGACTTAATCATTATTTGGACAACAAGCTGCTTGGGAACAGTTTCTCACATAATTTGCATAAGCTGTTACAGCCTTACCTTGTGAGTTAGTGTACGAGGAATACATGTGGCAGTGTTTGGGAAAGGTACAGTGACACTGTGATAGTAAATAGCAAGAAATAACAGGTAGTGGTTGGGGCCAGAAATGAGGGTGATCTGGAAAGAGGGTAGTGAATTCTGAACACTTAACCTGTTTTCAGTTCCTGACTACTACCTGGATTTGCAGGGCAGCACTGTTTTACTCACTACCTGGGTGTTACAAAGAAGAATGTCAACATCCACGTGGCATTTTTGATTGTACATGTGTATATTCTTTACAGAATCCTTTATATTTCTCCTTCGTTAACAGGAGTTGGTTAAACCAATGGAGAGAGAGTCTGTCAGTATATTGTTGGCAAAAATCTTGATTAATTTTACTAATACTCTTTTACTGAAACAAGATGATGTGTGCTGAAAAAGAACTGTGTCTTATTCAATAGCAGCAGTGTTTTGCTGGACATAACTTACTTGCACAATGTGTGTTCCTTCAGTGTTTATGCGTTGCCAATTGAGCCGCTTACAGAAAGGACATGCAACGGACGAGTGGTTTCAGCTCAGTTCCCATGTACCACTGAAGGGTATCGAGCCGGGGTCTCTGCGTGTCCGAGCACGATACTCGATGGAGAAGATCATGCCAGAAGAGGAGTACAATGAATTTAAAGAGGTATGAAGTTGTTAACTTCCCTTCGTTTGTCTGTCAGACAGATCTCAATAACACTGGTTGACATTAAATAATATTTATAATTACATCTATCACTACAGATGTGATAACAGTTTTTCCAAAGCTGTTTTATGTTAGGAGAAGCTTCTGATGTTTTAAAAATCTGGTTTTCTTTCAGCTTATACTGCAGAAAGAACTTCATGTCGTCTATGCCTTATCCCATGTCTGTGGACAGGATAGAACGCTGCTGGCTGGAATTTTACTGAAGATTTTTCTTCATGAAAAGCTTGAGTCCTTGTTGTTACGAACACTAAATGACAGGGAGATAAGCATGGAAGGTACTTCACTGAATTACACTGAAGTTCACTGGAGCTCTGGGAGGTGGGGAGGGAAGGGCTCCAGCGTCTGCCTTTTTTTTTTCCTCCTTCTTGTCTCCTGTTCTCAGCTTTTCTCTTTGCTGTCTGTTTTTTCAGATGAAGCTACCACCTTGTTCCGTGCCACCACTTTGGCAAGCACTCTAATGGAGCAGTACATGAAAGCCACAGCAACCAGTTTTGTTCACCATGCACTGAAAGACTCCATATTAAAGATAATGGAGAGCAAGCAGTCCTGTGAGGTGGTACCTTGAGCTATGTTTCTGAACATTTTGGTTTGTTGACACGATTATCTACTGGTTGCATTTAATGTTCGCATGAAGTATTAGCTTCTGAGATATTTATTAAACTCTCAGGACTAAAATTTGTTTCCATGAGAAACAGAGGAACTAAATCATTGAGAGATTTTTTTTCTCCCTAGATTTTTGCTTTGAACAATATATTCAAAGTGAAACTTCTTAAGGTTTTTCTAATTACGATTTCTTTAAATTATCTATTTATCACTTAGCAGCGGTAGGCTGCTCTGTAGTGGTTTCTGAATTACCTAACCTAACTAACTTTTAGTAAACTTGGGGTACCATAGAGGCCAATGCCTGAACTTTGGTTTTAATTTAAAGCTTTCTGATATTAAATGCATCTTATTGATTCTGCAATTTTTTTCAAATTACCTTCCTAACTTGTGTTTCACTTTAACTTAATTGTGTAAAGGATGGGAGCCCTCAGAAATTTTGATTGAGAGTGATAAAAAAGTGATGCAGGTGGGTAGTGGTGAATATCTGAATTGTTAAAAGCTCAGTATATGAGGACTTAAAACTATTGCTTCTTCGCATTTCCTGATGAGCCATTGAACCAGACTTGAGTTCTGTAAGAGACTTGCACAGCAGAACATTTAATTTACTTTGAATTGCTATTTTGTGTAATATTATGGAAGTATATATGTCGTTGTATTTAAGAGGAGAAAAGTAATTTTTTTCTTTTGTTTTTCAGTTAAATCCATCAAAGTTAGAAAAGAATGAAGATGTAAACACTAATTTGGCACATCTACTCAGTATACTTTCAGAATTGGTGGAGAAAATATTCATGGCTGCAGAGATACTGCCTCCGTAAGTTTGCAGTCTTCTGTTCAGAAATTTTATGTGAAAATTCACGTTTGTGTGAATTACCTGAAAATGGTGTTCTTGCTGGTTCATCTTCTGCTAATCAGTTGTAACACTAATGCCTTTAAGGGTGCTGTGTGCACACAGAGGAGTACAGGTGGCAAAAAAAAAACACTTTCAGGAATTAATAGTGCTTTTTGCTAAAGCCTCTGGTGAGCACAAGAGCTTTTCTTTGAAGGAGAAGCTACCAGACCCAAGAAGTCAGGGAAAGAATAATGGTAAAAGTAATCAAATCTCGTATTTCCACAAAGAGGTAGAAGATGGTGGTAGATAGGAGACAATTTCATATATTTAAGTTGATTACAAACTCTTTCCAGTCCTCCTCTGAGAAAGATGGAATTATTAACAGCATATTAAAGATAGAAGCAGGTAGTAGTAGAGGGATAGTGCTTCGTACTCTTCTGTATGCTAAGGAAATGCAGAGGTTTGTATTTTTTTCCTTTCCTTTAATTGCTAAAGTAACTTTGTTCAGAGTTCAGAGTTGAACCATCTCAGAAAAAGCGGAGAGCACTGACAGTTTCCTTTCACTGCTGTGTAAGTAAACAAAGCCCTCAGCTTTGAGGGTAGCCCAGAAATGTTTCTTTTGGGTCAGTGCTGGTGGGCTTAGCATTAGAACTTGCATCCCTTGAAAGTCTGTCCTGCAGCTCAACATCTTCTGAAATACACCACAGCTTTCCTGTTCTTTTTTAGTGGGAGAGGACTCTTACTATGGGTGCTTAACTTTTAAACACCTAACCCTCATTTATGGAAGGAATAGTTGTTGTTCAGGATAGAAAAAAATACCCAAACAAAAAGAAAAAAAACACCAACCAAACCAAAACCAAAACAAACAAACAAAACAACATCAAAATTATCTTTTCTGAAATAAAATACTGCTTAAGGATCAGGAGATAATTATAAAACATTTAATGCACATCTGGATAATCACTGAGTTGCATGGAGAATTGAGTATTCAGAAAGGTTTTTCCTTGCCATTTGTACATTTGCTTTTTAATGTCAATGAAAAAATTGGTCCTTTCTGACCAGATTTTTTGTTTCTGCAAGTTCAGTGGAAGGAGTAACTGGCTGTTACTTTTGCAGGACGTTGAGGTATATTTACGGGTGCCTACAGAAATCTGTTCAAAACAAGTGGCCAGCTAACACCACCATGCGAACCAGAGTTGTTAGGTAAGTTCCTGGTCAGTTCATTCTGAAAATAGCTTTTTCAGGTCTTGTTAAAGGCATACTTGAGTGTGCTTCTCTGTGCTCCTCTCAGTGACAAAACTGTGTCGTCATAGAAGCATGGAATTGTTTGGGTTGGAAGGAACCTCAAAGCCCATCCAGTCCCACCCCCTGCCATGGGCAGGGACACCTCCCACTGGGTCAGGGGGCTCCAAGCCCCATCCAACCTGGCCTTGAACACCTCCAGGGATGGGGCAGCCACTACTGCTCTGGGCAACCTGGGCCAGGGCCTCCCCACCCTCATCATGAAGAATTTCTTCTTAATATCTAATCTAAATCTTCCCCCTTCCAATTTGAAGCCATTTCCCCTCATCCTATCGCTCCGTGTCCTCAGAAGTAGTCCCTCCCCAGCTTTCTTGTAGCCCCTTTGAGGTACTGGAAGGTCTGCAAGGCTTCCATCTGTTACAGCAGTATTTAAGATACTTACAGTGCTGAGGCACGATATCCCCGTTAAGGATTATGAGCTTGGTAGATTCTTAATCTTGATAAAACACAAAGTAAACTAAAATCCCAATTTCATTGTTCCTGCTGGGAAAGAAAACCTTCTCTCAAAGCAGTAGTTAATCTTTGTGATGCCTGTGGAGAGCAGTGGCATCTGAAGGTCACCTTCCTGCCATCTGGGAGGACTGTGCCTTACCCAGGGACTGTTAGGAGGGTGTGTTACGTGCTGGAGAAATCTTACATGGTTTTAGATCTACGCAGACCCAACTCAGTAAGGAGTCTTAACTCCTTCTCCTAATGACAGCTGGACTGTCAGGTTTTGCTCCGATGGGTTATGTTCTTTTCTGCCCAGAGAGAAGGCTCCTGGGCCCAGGTGTTGGGCTTCTGGTTCTGATTGCTTTGAATCAAGACTGCACCAATTTTTGAAAACACAATTCTGTGCTGTCCCAGTTTTGTCCTATTTTTCTGCTCCAGCCCAGTCATGTTGGAACATTCCAGAGCTCCTCTCAAAGTCGCAGGAGGTTACTGTGGCCCCTCTGAACTCCCAGTAGTCATGAGAACTCCAGCCTAGTCATAAACCAGTGCAACACACGCGCTCCCTCTAACGCTGTCCGTTACCAGTGCAGGTCAAACAAACATCTTTGATAGAGATGTGGTCCCAACACTGTTTTTCTAAATGCTGCTGGGTCTTTAAGGGTATCGCAGCCACATCCTTCCTTTCTTGTGGTGTCTGCCAGTCATGATTTGCTGAGGTTGATCTTCCCTGGAGGGAGTCTCTCAGAGGATGTGTCTCTGGCCTGTGTTATCACTGTGACACCGGAAGCCTTACATCATCGGGACATTGCCTTTGAATGGAAGCTGCTCATGGGTGTAAGAGCTCTCCCACTTCGAGGAGCCAGCCTGCTGGAAGGCTGTAGTGCTCAGCAGTGAACATCACATCTCCTCTTCCTCCCCAGTGCCAGAGAGGAAGAACCACATGGCTTCCCGTAGTGGACACAGCTCCCATCCAGGGTTTCCCAGAGGTCTCCACTGGATGCTGTAAATACGAGATCCCTTGCTCTTGTGATGTTGCTCTTTACAAGTGGATGCCAGCAATTTCTGGACTTTCACAGCCTTCAGTGATAATTGTTATCATTTACAGCACTATTTTTGGTCCCAGAATGATTAAATCTTCAGAGGCAGAAAAATGGGTCTTAGAAGTCTGGGTATCTTCTCTACCGTGTCGGTCAGAAGGTGTTGACGTTTCTCTCTGGTCATAAAACCCCCATGTAGGTACTGACTCAGTGTAGGCAGGGTAAGAAGCACAGCATCTTCTGCAGCAGTAAGGTCCATCCTAGATTCATTCCTCATTGGCTTTCAGTTTTGGTCATTTTAAAAGAGGAATTGGTGTATACGCCATGACTTCAAAGTTACTTTCTCATACTTTAACTTCACATCTCAAGAGACATTACAGCTTCATATATGGCCAGGAGCTGTTGTGTTACCCATCCACAATTCAGGGTTCTTGGAGAGGTGAGAAACACCTGTAACATGTACATAGGGTGTCCTGGGCGTGTGGAAGGTGCATTGGCCTCGCTGCTGCGTGTATTGTCTTCAAGTAATGTGGACGTTACCATCGCTGGGTACTTAGCAAAAGGGAAGGTAGAGGTAGGAATCCCCTTCCTTCTTTGGTGATTGTTCAGGCTTTGGTATCACTGCAGTGAGAACCAGTGCAGGCACTCTGGATGAAGTTAGAGATGATTTAGACTGCTGGAGTTGCTCTGTGTCTCACTTTGTTGTGCAGCAATTAGCCGGAACTGTGGTTAACCCAAGGGAGTCTGGTTTTCACTTCTGCTATTAACAGAAAGTTAGATTTCTCTGAGGCTGCCGAAGGTTGTTCTGGGTTTCTGTTGAATGAGTTCCTAGTTCTGCAATCGAAAGAGAGTGGCTGTGTTTCTCAGCTTCCTAGATGGCAGCAATTGCTCCTGAGAGGAAAGCAGCAGACCCCTTATTCTTTTTCTGCGGTAGCGTGTTGTCGTCAGGATATGGATCGGCTTGAGCTCACCCAAGGCTGTTCTGCTGCCAGGAGAGAGGTTCCCTTTCCCAGCGCTCCTGTGATCCTCCTTTCATTGGCGTAGGGGATCAGGTGGCTGTGGGATGGATGCCTTGCTGCAGAAGACAACAGAACACCTTTGGGAGACCAGAGAGCGGGGCTTCTCTGTTCGAAGCAAGCATGGTCTGAGATTGGCTTCAGTGTGACTACAGTTAAGTTCTTCCCGCATGGTTTCGAGTGCTCACCTTCACTGGGACATCAGCGTGACTATTCTTCCAGCTTTTATCATAGCTGAAGTCATAGCATGATCTTAATTTGTGAACGTATTCACAGGGTGCAGGCTGGTGGTTGGTGTCTGTCTCGGATTCCATGCTAAGTTGAATACTTGAAAACTACACAATTTTACATTAATTCTCTAGTTTTATTGAGCAAAATACCATTTTCTTCTCATTTCAGTGGCTTTGTTTTTCTTCGACTGATTTGTCCTGCTATCCTGAACCCGAGGATGTTTAATATCATCTCAGGTGACTATAAGCTTCAGATTGAAATCATACCTGAGGTAGTAGTAGGCAGGAAATTACCATGTGCCTGATGTAGCAAAGTACGATGGTTTTTTTGAATGCTGTGTCCAAAGTCATGTTCTCCTCATCACTCGATTGGCTTTTCCACAAGGCAGACACTACATCCTTTCCACCCTCAATTAAATTGAGGTTGTTCCCAATGTCATTTTAAAATCGATACAAACACGCATTGTGCTATTTAATAACAGTTTTGTGATTAAGTCCAGCAATCTGGAGTATATTCTAGCAGTGTGAAAAACACGTGTGATCTTCAAATGTCAGTTTGGATACAAAGCAATGCTAAATTTAATGACTGAAATTAAATGGTATCTCTTCAATGAGCAAGATTTATAGCGTCTGCAGAGCTGGTAATACATTTGCGCACCTAGAAAATTAGGCTTTAATAACCTATCTGAATGTCCTGCTCAGATATTTCCAGGCATCAGGGAGGTCTTTACTTTGACTCATGAGGATTTGAGAAAAGCTTTACTTTCACGTGACTGCTGTGAGATTTAAGCAGAATGGTCAGTAACTCTCTGCTTTGTGTTCCTGCCAGATTCTCCTTCCCCCACTGCTGCAAGAACGCTGACGCTGGTCGCCAAGTCTGTGCAGAACTTAGCAAATCTGGTTGAATTTGGAGCCAAGGTGAATACAATTTCACACATACGGAACAGTCCAGAACCATTTCCAGCACACAAGGAATACCTGCAAAAAGCTGTTGCCATTTACTTGTTCAAAGCCTGACACGTGTGCTGTTTGTCCTCATCAGCAGGGAAGCCTTATTGCTGTGGCTTCTTCTGCTCTCTTCCCTTGGAGCTTGCAGGGGGGTGTCGATCTGAACTGGAGCAGTAGCATAAAGTCTGGCCAAACTGGGAAGAGGAGCCATAATCATTTGAAAGGAAGTGCTCGGCACATCCCATAAGGATTTTGAGCCTGACAGCGTGAAGAGCAGGAGTGGTCTGTTAAAGTAACAGATGAGCAGCTGAGCACACTGGTAGGGATTGCAGGGAGTGATGCAGCAGTACGTTGGTGCTGTGAGAACCCAGCAGGGTTTGTTTCAGAGACAGTGGTGGAACAAAGGTGTCCACGATGCTAGTAACATGGTCATCTTTTATTTTGGAATATTGTACCAGAAAGCTGGAGAATTGCTAGAACAGGAGTCTGTGATGGGCAAGAAGGATGAAACATTCTGGCTCAAATAGATAGTGGAAGCTTTTTTGTATTTCTCTTCCTTATTTGATGTCTTTCAGTAATGCTGGTGTTCTGTACAGAACCTGGAAGTGCATTCCAGACTGATGTTCTATGTATATATAGCAGTTAACTTTCAGACTGGGACTAATCAGACCTCAGTTTCCAGCTTGGCATAGATTATCCCATTCTGACACAAATGAAGAACTGCCAACCTTCAGTTCTTCCCCCTCTGCTGCTTCTGCCCTGCGTTTACTTACTTCTTACAGCACTGTTTTCTGTGGAAAAGCATTTGGAAGCAGCCCTTCTGTTTGTACTCATTTTCATCTTGCTAGGCATGGTTAATGCTGTAAATCAAGTGCACATATTGCACTAAGCCCCAGCTTTCAGTAACATCACCATTACAACACCAAGAGAACGCCAGCCACAACCTTCTGTCCCAGGTTCCCAGGCCAAAACAAGGTTGAAATACAAACCTGTTGACTGAAGCATGATGTGAGTGGCTTTGGGTTGGCACTGTTGAGTTATTTCTCTGCGGTGTAGCTTGGAATAGAAGCGTTGGTGCGCTCGCTCTCGTTCTTTCAATTATTACTGACCGTACCTTTGTAATCAGGAATTTGATCACTGCAGCTAAGTATCAGGAGACATTCATCTTAATGTAAATTCATGTCACTGTGCAAGTGTAAGAACATTTCTTCCAAATGTAAGAAAGTACCAGATTCTACAATCTTAGGACGAGCTGTCGCCAGACATTGGGAACTCACTTGAAAGAAAAATTGCTCCAGGTGACACATTTGTTCTGCAGTCTCCTTTGTCTGGCTGCGCTGTGCTCACTCTAATAACATCATGATGACAATTACCTTGGTGTTGATTTGTTCTAATGAGTACTTCTTAAAATTACCAGGAGCCATACATGGAAGGGGTAAATCCATTCATCAAGAGCAACAAACACCGCATGATCATGTTCTTGGATGAACTCGGGGTAAGTGCTTAAAATAACTTCACTGGAAGTTACATAGCAACGTTGTAAATGAAAATTCATGACACTTCTTATGAACTAGCTCAAAGATGCCCCAGCTCCCACACAATTTTGAATGCTTGTAACTGAATAAATCTTTCTTACATGTGTTTAGAAACCATAGATTGCTGGCCTGTCCTACCAAATTAAGTCCATCAAATGTTGTCTTAAGACTTCATTCAGGTAGTGCCTTTGTAGATGTGAGCAGCTTGAACGGATTTTACAGCTATGAGAATTAGGAGTTTTGGCAAAAAATAGAAATCTTAAAGTACGTTTTAAAACAAGGTCTTAAATGTAATTTGTTCTGTGATTCTGACAACATATTTAATTATTTTTTGCTTTTAAAAATACTAGGTTGAATTCCAGTTATGTGTTACTAAAGGTGTCACTGCATGCATTCTAGATGTTGTAGTTTGAAAGTGACGCACAGTTACTTGTCCCTGTTTGGTGTGAAGACAGTTCTATGTGGGAATATGTGCATGAATATAGCAGACCTGGCTCCTTCAGGGAGAACCCTTCTAGCAGGAGCAGAAACTGCATCACGCTGGTGAAGCACGTGCTTGCAGACTGAAATACCTAATTGATAGTGGAAAGGTGGACTGGGAGGAAAGTCATAGAGGAGGCTGAGGGGAGACCCCCTTGCTCTCTGCAGCTCCCTGAAAGGGGGCTGTGGTCAGGTGGGGGTTGGTCTCCTCTCCCAAGTGACGGGCAATAGGATGAGAGGAAATGGCCTCAAGTTGCACCAGGGCAGGGTCAGACTGCCTCTTAGGAAAAACTTTAAGGGGTTTGTCAGGCCCTGGCAGAGGCTGCCCATTGAGGTGATGGAGTCCCCATCCCAGGAGATGTTTAAAAGACAGGGAGATGAGGTGCTCAGGGATGGTTTAGTAGTGGACAGGGACGGCTGGATTTGATCTCAAAGGTCTTTTCCAACCAACTGATTTTATGACTGAAAATTTAGCTGGGAAGACTAACACTGCAGTACCTGCTGTCAGTGTGAGAGAGTTGTGTTGGCAGGGCTGTAATTTACCTTCCTGAGTGCCTGGGCACTCCGCACTCTAAGCCTGCTCTCATCTTCTCTGTTGAAGAACGTTCCTGAGCTCCCAGACTCTGCAGAGCACTCCCGAACGGACCTGTCTCGCGACCTGGCGGCACTGCACGAGATCTGTGTGGCGCACTCGGACGAGCTGCGGACGCTCAGCAACGAGCGAGGCGTAATGCAGGTGAGTGACAGTGCTTAACGAGCACGTCGGGGCGCAGGCAGCACGTCCCAAGTTGCTCCTGCAGCCCAGGGTGCTGCCATAGTGTTCCTGGTCAGGAGTGTGACTGATCAACGGTGCGTCTCACCCAGACGTTGTTTGCTGCGACTTAGTCTGTAGACGTGGTTCTGAAGTTTCCAGAGGAAGTTTTAGTTTGTAAAGGAAGCCTGAACCCACAGAATTACTGCCTTCTGGGAGGCCCTTTGGGTTGTAGTTTTAGGATCTTGGTCTTTTTCAGCTGAGAACTAAATTTAGTGTTGGTATCTTTCTGTTGAAACCTCCAGTTTCTGCTCCCTGATGCACCAGCACGTTTGTACCCAGACACTGCAGGCTGTCCTGGCAAACCCCAGCAGTGTCAGCCTCCCCATTAAACCACAGTGCAGCAGGAAGATCCACAGGTGGAGAGGCAGAGTTCGTAATGCTGGTTTAGACTTCCCTTTTGAAGCAGTTTCTTATCCACAAGGGTATCAGCTGGTTCCTCTTTTCTGTTTCCTTTAATGTACTTCAGACAACCTCATCGCAGCCAATGCTGAAAATGCTTCTTGAGCCAGACTGTGCCATTTCCAGTCCCTAACGTATGGTTTTACTGATTCTCTCTGCAGCACGTTCTTAAGAAGCTTTTGGCTATTACTGAACTGCTTCAACAAAAACAAAACCAGTATTCAGTGTCCAATAACATCAGGTAGCAGCCCTCTACCTGAATTCTGCATGGATCCAGCATGCTCAACACGGCAACTCACACCAGTATCACTTTCTTCTTGCTCTTGCCAAAAATAGCACACCCTGTCACGTTCCCAGTGATGTGTGAACTATGCAAAAAGAAAAACAAAGATCCTGTTGGTGAATGATTGTACCAGCAGCTTTTTTTAAGCTATCTGTGCAGGACATTTGCACTTTTTTTTTTTTCCACTTGGAAACAGTTTTCACAACCTCTGAGCCTTGGTGTACAGTTCACCTTTCGCAAAGAAAATGCTGTGACTGTGTCTTGAACTTTGAAAATTACTTTTCAGCATCTCTGATTGCCAAAGTTTTGCTGTCTCGTTAGAATTATCAACTGACATGAAAAGAAACATGTTCTGGCAGCCAGATGTAACTGGATAACATTTCTTACTGTAATTTCTGACTGGTTACAATAATTATGACTTTTTGACTGTTTCAACCACTTTTAACTTGTATGTACAGTTTCCAGAATTTGATGTTACGGTAGGAACAATCTTTTCACTTTTTATACCATGCTGTTTCTCTTGCTGGAATCATGTTGGAAGAGAATATGCAGAATGGGTCTCGTCAGCTTTATTTTTTGATGTGCCACTGATTCAGTCTGAACAGTTCTTCCATCAGGAACTGTATATCCAGATAAATCACAATGCTTTTGTAAAATGTTTACAACAGTAAATAATTTGAATCCAGTAAATTTATTGATCCTTGTATCAGACATGCATGCGTTCATTAAACCATTTTATAAAATAGGTATGGGTTGGTCTTTTGTGTACTGTAAGTGAAGCATAAATATTATTTTTATAAGTGAAAAATAAGTTTTTAAAATAAATCAAGCTGCAGATCAACTCTTTATGGAAACTGGCAAACTTTGGCTGCTGTGGAAGTTTTTTGGGGTGTCTACACATGTGACGTACTGTGAAAGGTTTGTGGCACAAACGCTCAGAACTGAGTTTCCTTGTCCACACGCCTTGATTTGCACAAATCTGCCACGGGATGAGAAAGCAGATGTTAAACTGTTAGGAAAAGCTGAATGTAAAATGTGCAGTTGATTCAGAGGGTACCTCAGCATCACGGCTTAACTTTTCTGGGCAGTGATCTAGTAAGGAACAAAACGATGCTGAGCTTCACTGACAAGGCTAGGGGTAATCACACAAACCATGCTCTAACAGGAGCGTGGCTGTTACACCATCAGAACAGCTACACTTGTAGCTCCTGTCTGCTGGAAGTGATTTCTCCTGTCACCATCACGCTGAGTTGTGCAGATTTTTAGCCTTGGGTCTCTGTGGCAGCATCTTTGAGGTCTGCCGTGGGCTCTTGCTGTGCTGCCCTGATCTCCCCAGTGCTGCAGCCGAGACCTCCAGGTGCCACAGAGACAATGTTCTTAACACAGCCTGTGAGGACAGGCTTCTTTGCAAGGCCTTGGGACTGCTCCCGAGTTCTTGGTTAGATCATCCCATAAAGCCACTGTGTCAAACCTGTATTAAACTACACTTGGAGGAAAAGGTATTAAACATTTTCTCTCTTTCCCAGTCGGTTCTCTCTCTGTGTACTGTTGGGTGACACAAATCAGTCACACAAAACAGTCCCAGTCTGTGACACTTGTGTGAGCTGTAAGCAGAGCATTCAGCTTCCAGCCCACTCAGAACCTAAGCACAGGCCTCACCCTGGGTTCAGTCACACTTCCTTCACTTGGTTACGCAGGTGGTGTGTAAATGGCATCAGGCTTTCTGAAGTGAAGTGATGTGGTGGTTGCTGCTGTTCTTCCCTGGCTGGTCAGCTGATAACCCAGGTGCAGAAGGATTTGTCAAAACCAGAGTGCACAAAGCTGGTCATTTGGTAGATTTAGTTGGCTGAGTGTAGGTGGCATAAGCTGTGAAAATACAAACACTTGGAGAACAGATTTGGCTGTTTTCCTGTCACATACAACGTGGAGTAATGAGAAAAAGAACAGGAGAATCCCAAAGCTGCACTGAGGTGTGTTTTGCAGAACTGCTGATGCTCTGTAATGATTTATGAATAGGAAATGGGACCTTGATCTGGATCTACCTACTGAGGAAGCTTTTTAAAATACTGAGTTGCCACCAAGGAAGTCACAGCAACCAACTCTGGGATCACAGCTGCAGTCGAAGGGGCAAAGCTGCAATTATTATGCATTGCTGCAGCCTTCTGGTGCATCTGAAAAGACCCTCCCAGAGGTACCGAGTGTTATGGGCACGGCTGTGCTCCTTCGGCTGCCTGAGGGACAAGCCTGGGATGGGGAGCACATCCTGCTCCGGAGCACGTGTGGGTGTTGCCACATCTGTCCCCCTGCTTGCGTTTATTCCCTTCACCCGGTGTCGTTTGTTTGAAGTGTAGGACTACAGCGTGGCAGTAGCTGAAGTCACACCTCAGATTGTTCCTGCACCAGAATGCCTCCCCGAGTGACAGATTCCTTACAGCAAACACTTCTTAGTGCTCGCCCTTGAGCGGAGGAGGGTTCAATGGACAGGCAACTAATAATTTAAAAAAAAAGCCTTATGCTTTATTGCAAACATAAGATAAACTGACAGAATAAAAACCTTGTGACACAGAACCAGGCAGATGGGGCTCCTTCGTGGCCCCCAGACTGTGGCTCCTGCTCAGTGGAATTCAGTCTTCCTTCACGGTTATGCTCAGTCCACCAGATCCTCGTCAGTCCACTCCTCCTAATGGAAGGGAATAATGCAGAGCCTTGAGCAGTGCAGGGATTGGGTGTTTCACAGCAAGGTGGGCCAGGCAGTACCTGACTGTGGGTACAGACCATCCTGCACGTGCTGGCACAGTGACCTCTACAGCTGGAGACTTAGTTAACAGGTACCTTCTTGCACCTCTGAACTGTGGCTGCTGCCAGTGGTAGACTTAAATAGCAACCTTAAACCAACTTTTGTCCTTATTACTTGAGATGGACATTCCTGCCGGGATGTTCGCAGAGCACAAAGCACAGAGCAGGGTCCACACTCTCCCTGCACACTCCATCCCAACAGCCAGGTACAGCTGTGAGTCCTGGTTCACTGACAAGGCCACTGGAAACTGGAACAAGGCCTTCGGAGAGCTCACTCAACAAAGGACACATTTAAGTTTCTCTCACAATACGCTTGACCTAAGGCTGTGGCCAACAACTGCTGAACAATGTGAAAGGATCCTGAGGTCCTACACATGGGTCAGGGCAACCCCCAGTGTCCACACAGTCTGGGGGACAATGGGATTGAGAGCAGCCCTGAGGAGAAGGACCTGGGGTGCTGGAGATGAGAAGCTCAACGGGAGCCGGCAAGGCGCACTCCCAGCCCAGGAGTCCAAAAGCAGTACAGCCAGCAGGGCGAGGGAGGGGAATCTGCCCCTCTGTTCCACTTTGTGTCCAGCTCTGGAATCCCGAACATCAGAAGGATGTGGAACCGTTAGAGCAGGTCCAGAGGAAGCCACGGAGGTGATCCGAGGGCTGGAGCACCTCTGCTCCGAGGACAACCTCAGACAGTTTGGGTTGTTCAGCCTGGGGAAGAGAAAGCTTTGGGGGGAACCTCATCAGTACCTGAGGGGGCTCCAGGAAAGCTGGGGAGGGACTTTTTACAAAGCCCTGCAGTGACAGCACGAGGCAGAAGGGCTTTCAACTGGAAGAGGAAAGGTTTAGATTAGTAAATTCTTCACATTGAGGGTGGGGAGGCCCTGGCCCAGGCTGCCCAGAGGACCTGTGCCTGCCCCATCCCTGGAGGTGTTCAGGGCCAGGTTGGATGGGGCTTGGAGCCCCCGATCCAGTGGGAGGTGTCCCTGCCCATGGCAGGGGATGGAACTGGATGGGCTTTGAGGTCCCTTCCAATCCAAACCATTCTTTGATTCTATGATGATCCTGATTTCTGTTCAGGATTGCTCCACTGCTGAACAGTTGCAGGACTGTATTTAAGTGTGCCCTAGTCTGCCGTGAGGCTCCAACATGAAGTTTCCTTTCCTGGGATCACTGAAGATGTTTGTTGCCCGCCCAGCATGCTCCATGCCTTGTGCAGGGAAGACAACAAAGTCCATCAAGTAAATACAGCAGAGGGAATTTTGTTATTTTTGGGTAACAGTGGCTAATCCTAGAACACAGGACTGGAAACTCCCTGGAACTAAGCCCTGCTTCTTGCTTCTGCAAGCATACCACAGTGCTTATCACGGACACAAAAACCCCCACCTACACAAAATCCACACAAACAAAACCTTACGCTGTTTGTGACCAGGATGTAGCACCTAAGGGAAGTATTCCACGAACAGAATAATAAAATACATCCTAACTAGTGGTGACTACATCCTTTAACCTTAAAACTAGTTATCCATGCCTAGTTTTAATGTCATGGAGACCCAGTCATCTTGGCAGCGCGTTTTTACCACGTCTTTGAGGTTTAGCTCATGCTTCATGATGGACAGATGTGCAGAAATTTCCACAGGAGCTCACACTGAAACCTTTTCCTGATATCTGGTGCTTCTTACAGCTGTATTTCTTTGGCAGCTGAGTCATCTGTGCTCAGCCAGTACCCTGTGTGTTTCATCTACCATTTCAAACTGACCAGCTCTCCGTAGCAGTTACGGCCTTGCTGTTGGTGTTTGTGTCTGCTATGAAATCAGGAAGTGCAGTCTTAGGAGTAGATGAGAACAGATTGTGCACTTCTGTGTTACAGTCTAATTACTTACAGCTGTAAATACTGCCAATTATCAGTTAGCGACAGGACCGGGGAGGTCTCAAGGTCTGAGCAGTGTGCAAACACTGTAAGCTTTCCAGAAATGAAGCACACTTCTCCCTGCCTGTCCTGGCTTGCTTAGATCTGCTCCTGCACGCAATCATTACTCAGAAATGAAACTATGCAAGTACAAACCCTTGGCAGTTCATATAGATTGGTATTTCAAAAGCCTAAGTTTCAAGAGCTGTTGAAACTGTGCAAGAGCTTATTCTGGAATGCTGTAGACTACATGCACCTATCCAATGAGTTTATTGCTTTGGAAAAAGAACTGTGAATGTAAGTTAACAAGAAACACAAAATCAAAACTGCCTCAAACTGTCAAAGCACAATTAAAATAAGACCCCCATCGAATTAAACTGGGACAGAGAGGGAGAGGTAAGTCTCCAAACTTAAGTGGAGCTGTTCTCCAAGTCATTTGTGAGAAAGTTACAGAAGTGCTAGTTTTACAGAGTTACCAGTTTCTGTATGGTTTTTAAGTTTGGTGTCATCTGAAGTGAGCAATTAAATGCTTATGATAAAATATGCTTGAGGCTCCACATTTTGTTAGAATATACTTTCAGTGCTCACTTTATGTAATCTTGTTCAAGTAATTTTTTAGATTCCAGTTTGACATTACTGCATCAAGCTATAATTACAGCAGCAAGATTCCTTGAATTCTGAAAAGCCACCCATCCTGCACTTTATGTTAAGGCTTTGACAGATGACCCTCTTCAGCTATAAGCATGTTCTTCTAAGTGCCACATTTAAGGGGTCTTGGACTGTACAAGTATTCAGTATCAGAAGTCGTCCAGTTAGAAAGGGCTTTTCACCAAACTATTCCTTCACCAGGATGTACTTCTCTACAGCTTCCAGGCAATGTTACAAAGGAAAGCTCCGATGGGCATTCAGGTTAGATCTGAAGGACTCCCTTAGCTCTGTTTTAATTTGTTGAGTCACCCTCCTCAGCCCATCTCCACCTTATTTATAGTTGGTTTTATAACCAGAGGCATTGGCCACTCATCTGGAATTTATGCAGCCCTTATGCAGATCGGATGACGCAGAAATTTAGTGCAGCAGCTGACTTAAGCCAAAGACAGTAAATGAAAACAGAATGTTTCAGGAACACTGGCCAGGAGAAAAACCACACAGAAAGCTTAAGTGAAAAAAAAGTGTGCTTAAGTACATTTCAGTGTATACTCATTCATTTCATCCACACACTGAGGAGAACAGAACTGGGATTTCTCCTCAAGTGTTCAGTTCCTGCCTTGCAAAACCTCCTTTCATCATGACATTCCAGATCTCAGTCTGCCAGCTATTTCCCCTACTGGCATCATGGGAGTTTCACATGCTGGAATTACAAAGTACTAAGCTTTGTGTTTTTGTGTGGTTGTTCACTGTTTGCCAAAGACTTTCAAAGCACAGAGAACAACAGGAAGGGATGGTCCCTCCCCGCAAAAGACTGTAGTATTTAGGAACATAAAAACAAGTTAGTAGGAACATAAAAACAAGTCTGGCTCATCCTTACAAACAAAGTTGAGAAATATTCTGTCTGAGCAACACCTAAGAGAGTATTAACAGATGCAGAAGTTGGTCTCAGTGCCTGTGGTACCTCTGTCTTGGCAGTTAAGAGCAGGAAAACAAATACTTGTACAACAGGTTTACTGACCTCATCAACTTTAGGTTTCTTTGCAACATATCCATCATCTTCATAACCTTTTCTCTTCTTCCTAACCCCAATCCAAAAAAAAAAGAAGCAAAATGTTTAGGTGTTTTCAAGACACAGACTTTTGTCATTTGGTGACAAGATTAGGTTATGGTCACATTAAAAGCTACTGAAGTCTCAACTCCAGCAGCTTGCTGGAAGCTCACAGTCTGTACTAAAGAAAAAAGGGCAGAAAAGGAACATCAGGAAGTCATTTATCACCCACCTGAGTCTTAAGAAAATGGTCATACTTTACAGAATTTTTGTATTCAATCACAATTTTCAACCCCTGAATTTCCATTACACACAACATCAAGTGGCCAGACCTTATAAGCCATCTGAGATTCCAGCTGTGTGTTACAAACCAATCAATCAGCATCACAGCTCTCAGTGCAAATCAGCACAGAAGAATGTGTTCCCCTGTCACTGAAAGCGCTGCTTTCAGCCTGGGTTCTCAGCTCCCGGTACAGTCGGAGCATGTGAACAGACACCCCTGTGTGTACATTTAGATGTTTTCATTTTCAATCACTCACACAGATCAAAGACAGTTAATGTTTATACAGCAATGAAAAAGGCAGAAGTTTAACACAGAAAGAATCTACTCACAGGTTTGTGTTAAGTGAAAGCTCTGCACTGTGACACTTCTCTAATTTCTGTTTCAGTGCAGCAACCTCTTCAGGCCTTGGCAGTTCATATTTCTTTATGAGATGTTTCATGCCTACAGTGGCAACAACAGACCACCAATCACATTAAATGACTTCTGCTCTGCCTAGTGAATTACACAAGCTTATCAGTCACTGCCATGGCTACTTTTATCGCTTCTCTCTCATGCTGAAGCTTCAGCCAACACTTAACCCTCCCCTCCCTCATAGCAACAGGGGCACAGTAAGCATCTTCAAGCAGCTTCTACCAGAAAAAACACCTACACCAAACAAAAATCAGAATGTTACACAGAGAAAAAAACAGAATCTAAGATGTTTAAGTCCACACCTCTGTAAGCTTTCCAAAGCATCACACCTAGTTTTCAAACAGGCTCAAGAGACACTACAAGGCAATGTGGAGCATCCTGCAAACAGCTGAGACAGAAACCCAGCCAAACTAAATCCCTGCATTTGTCACAGCAAGCATTAGATATTCAAAGTATTGATTCCTCCCAAACTGCTTGCTTATGGACCTTCCTATCCCACACAGCCCTCGAAATGCAGAGGATCAAAGATTACATAAGTAAGACCTAACTAGTGCCTCACATCCAAGGATTAATTCTGAACAGCACCAAGTACAGCAGCACCTGAGTACAAAGAACTACGCTGCAACAAGTCATTGGCATCACTGACTCTGGATCTCCTCAAGGTAAGTTATGATTATGTGGAGTCCACAACAGTCTGCTTACCAGCTTCAAAGTAGTACACAGGTATTTTTGGCATTCAGGACTGTACCTCAGTTTCAAAAAAAGAAAAGATTGTTTTCACTCTGGTTAAGAAAGCAAATAAAATTTACAGCCACTTTTTCCTTCACCACCAGTCCTCTGTAAACCACATCATTTATAGATGTGTCAAAGTTCCCTCCTAGCCACCACAGGCTTACAGAAGGGCTGCCTTTGGGCTAAAGCTACCTTCTAGAATAATGCAAGTGAAACATAAGTGATCCCAGTGCTCCCTCAGCAAGACAGCAAAGGAAAACTTGAAAACTGGATTTACCAGCAGGAAGAGAAACAGAAGAGCATCTTAAGTTTTCAAACTTCAGTTTCAATTTAAGCTGTAGACCCTTGGGACTTGTATGGTGCATTCTCTCCTAGAGTCAGCTTAGTCAAAGGACTGGATTTTTAATGGTACCACTCTCCCATTTTAACGCAGGCATTAGTTTAAAGCATTAAATAACTCATCACTCACTGGAAATTTCATATCCCAGCTTTTTCATTCAATTAAAAAAAGGTCATAACCACTGTACTACATTCCCCACTTATCTCAGCTAGACCATGGCAGTGTATATATAGAGATACATACAGTGTGTTTGTACTTTGACACTAGCAAGCATAAACACCTTTTGAAACATCTTTATAGCTGCAAAACAAAAGTGAAGTATAAATCCTGCCAAACCACTTAGCATTAATCATTTAGCTTAGAAAAGGCACCCTCTGGTGGCTCCAGTAGTGTGCAGGCTTCTGCCTGAAGCTGTAATTTTTAAGAGCAGTGACTGAAGAAACTGTCACTCTACCCTGACTTACAAAAATGATTCTCCAGATCCAAAAATAGATTTCTCAGTTGAGTCAGTTGCTAGCACTTCGCTGACTATAGCACCCACGTTCTGAGAAGCATCAGGCCCTTTGCCTTTTAATTTCATCTCTTCACACCACAGCAAAGTCTCAGTGTTTCCTCACTTGCCAGGCAGTTCATACTACTCTCCATGTTCCACTGATCTTAAGCCAGCCCTACGGTGAAGAAAATCACTTGAAGCAGACCTTTCTGCTTAAAGCTGTTTTTATTCCTTTAGAGAGACTCTGTCATATTTTTCCAAAGTTTACTTACATTTCATGTCATCCAGTAGCTTGGCTAAAGACAGTCTGTCTTCTTTCAGCATAAGACTATCTGATAAATAACTACAGAGAGACACGGAACAGTAAGTTCTTAGAATAAAGCATCATAATTGTAGTGGCAGCTACCACTATTTAATAAAATGTGTATTTATTATTTACATCTACTACAGCTTTACGATTAGACTTAGTAAAATTATTTTCATTACCTAAGTGTGATCAAGTCTGTCACTTTCAACATTCTTCACCTGTAAGACGACGACAGAAATAACCCCCAGCCATTTAAACAACCTGGTTCCCAACATTGCAGAATTAAACACTTGTAGGTGAGACTTGCTGAGTTAATCCAATTTGTGTTTCAGATTCTATGAAGTGCCATCCCAACATCACAGCACTGCACGGTAGGACTGCTGAAAAGCAAATACTGCAGAAGAGAACTTGGACAGCAAACAGAGAGCAAAGCCTGCAAGGCAGGATTGCTTCTTCTGTCAGCTGAAAGCAAGTCCTAAATGCTGTCCTGTAGAGTCTCTCAGTGCCTTCCCCTTCCCTCAGAGATTCAAACTTCCTTTAGTAAGAGCTTTAACACACCCACAGTTCACACAAGCGACAGTCCTCACCAAGACCCACAACAATCAAGTAGCTTCATCCCTTCCCAGAAAGTGCACTTACGGATGAATTACACAGATCTAAAGACTCCCAAACACATCAGTTTGCTCAGCCTGTGTTAACTTCAGACTCAACAGACATTTGCAGCTGTTACCAGCTGCAGCTCCCGGACTGTAGCATCACTCACACAAAGATGGTAATTACTATGAGCTCAAATTTAACTATATTGCACTTGAACTTGTGCCGATATCAGAAGTGAGGGAGCCACTTATTTGCCAGAGCACACCTGTTTTCTCCTGAATCTCCATGTCAGTCTTGAGAAAGTTAAACACCGACATCATGGGAGCGACACGTTTTCCAGCCTTCCACCTTCCATCCCACCCTGGCAGTGCACCTACCTACAGCTCCACAAGACCCAAGCTGCAGAGTTAGCACCAAAACACTCGCATAAAGCAAGAAATAACAAGGTTACAGCACCTGCATGGTGCAGACAGCTGACCACAACTTGAGTGATAACTTCACAAACCTTGACTCACAGGCTACCTACAGATTACTTACAAAAAGCACGTCCATCTGACTTCTGGCAAAAGCAGCACAGATATAAATTCAGGAATGCAATTAACAAGTTTCAAGTTACAGTGAGCACCTGAATGTTTTGACACTGTTCTGAGAGGACAGTGAAACCTGCAGAGGATACTCTCACGTTGTCTCACTCTTGTAGAGCAAGAGAGATTTGAGATTTGTTTAAAGCTTCTTTAAAAAGAACTGTTTGCATTTAGCATCAACCCTTGTACCTGTCAGCACTACACTTTACATAAGGGAGTGTCAAACTCGTAGCCCGTGGGCCAAATTCAGCCCTGCACCTTGTTTTACCTGTCCCAGCACCTTGCTTGTACCCAGTGGCAGCGCCGAGCCCCCGTCCCTGTGCTCCTGCCAGCACTGTGCAGAGTCTGACACCCCTGCTCTGAATGCTAAGTGCTCATTCAGAGCTCCGTGTCATTAAAACACTCCAGATACTCCCACTTAGAGCAACTACCTCAACCCTTCTTCTGCAGTAAAAGCAACACATTTTGTCCTTAAAAAAAAACCAAAACACCACCACACATTTCAGCAGTGACATAAGAGTGTTTGATGAGCCTTTGCAAACACCAGCAGCTAGGCCACAGAAAACAAAGGGACTGATTTGAAATAGCACCTTATCATTACTCCATTTCCAGAGAAACTGAACAGTTGTACCAGTTAAATAACAGAAGCTGGTCTCCACATGCCTCACAGCCAACAGTTCAGTGCAATTGCATTTGACCCTCTAAGCTTGTTACCTTAAAATTCTTGACTTTTTTTTCTTTAAGTGATTCTTCAGGTGTTTCATTCTCTCAGTTTCTACTGTATTTCCGCTTTATCCTCTGTAATCTTCAAGATGAGTCCGACAATCCTGTTCTATTCTGACTAGGGCAAAGCTGCAAGTTTGAATTTCATTTTTCTTAAAAAAGAAATTGAAAAACTAGACACCAGCTAACTGCACTTATCACCTACTTCTTGAAAATGGGGAAAAAAAACCCCACAACAGTATTGCTTCAGTTTTGAAAAGAGATTACCAGTGTTAACAATCAGAAAACAAGACTTCTACTAGTTAAGAATGCCTAGAACAAAACCATTTTATACAAGAAGTAAATTGTTTAAATCGTACCAATAATGAATAATAAAAGACTACCTTTCCATATTGATTCCTGCTCTTGAACCACTTGATAATATGGCAGTGAGAGCAATCTGTGAAGGAGTGAAGAGCAGATATGCATCTGTCAGAGCCACTCGATTGAGGAAGTCATCGGCCGTTTTTCTTAAAACTTCAGGATTCTCCACCATTGGATAGCGGGTCTAAAAAGGAAGTATTTAGGAAAGTCAGTAGCTGGTCCTCATCTTCTGGTTCATGGGCTCAATACATACAATTCAAAAATATTTCTGAAGCTAAAAAGTATCAGGATGTCTTCCTATTCCAAAGATGATCTAACATGCTTAAAGACAACAACCAAACTGACTTCCTTTCAGCTATCTGCCAATCACTTTAGAAATTCAACCTTCTGAGATCACAGTCACGAAAGGGAACAGTTTTCTAACACAGCCCACAACAGATTAGTTCTAGGTTAGCAGGTGGAGTATGTAGTACATAAAACAAAACTACCTTCAAATCAATCAAAAATCCCTCAAATGGCCTGTATGGATTGTGGACGATAAGATGGAAGTTCAGTTGCTGAATAAGCAGCAGTTCATATTCCAGTATTTGCTCAAGAGCTTTTTCCTGTCCAAGAGGGCTTTCTCGGAGGTTACCAACAAACTGGACACTGGACACATTGAATTCGTCCACTTTACAGGCTAAAAACACACATGTGAGCCTGCAGGAGGGGAAAAACACAAGCAGTTGGCATATGCAGCAACCATCTTACTATCAAGAGTGTGGAAAACTTCCATCTTCAAAACAATGTTGTGAACACAGCAAACCTTTCTAAATGGAAACTGAAAGTGACCAGTGCTTTGTCTTTACTCACATTTAAGCTCTCAGTTTCCTTTCCCATTATTTCAAGTATTTACAGATAAAAATAATATAACTCTAACGTTCTGCTTGACAGAATAACTGCATTCATAACTCACATTATTATCCGAGGATGATACTCCATCACTGAGTTATTGAGATAAAAACGCTTGAAATACACGCAGGCTGTCCCCTAAATTTAGAGAAAGGGAGGGAAAAGTAAGTAAAAAGAAGTAAAAAATGGATTAAGAGAAAAATAATTTAAAAATGGTACCAGAAAACAGAACAAGAAAGTTCAAGTATGTACTACAGCCTACAGGATATACTAAGGCACTAAGACTCACACAATGTCACGTGTCTAACACATTTACACCTGCAGGAGCCTTACAAAAAGCAGTTTGCTTATATTTTCTGCAATTTTAGACAAGATAAGTGTAAAAAAGTGGTCAAAAATATTATCCAGAGAAAAATCTGATATTTACATATAATTTAGAAACCAAAAGAACTGGAAATATTTTCCTGAAAGTTGCAAGTAAGCCCAGCCAAGACATCTGACTTAAATCAGTAAAATTTCCAGTATGCTTAACATTCACGCTTCTCTGCGTGTCTGCAGTCAATGCCAAAGGTCCAAGCTGCTCTGAACACGATCAGGACAAAAACAGATGTCTTCCAAAACCCCTGCCTGGCGAGTCAGACCCAGTACACACACTCCATAATGGCCACTGCTGAAATGGGAGGTCTGGCTCCGCAGAGCATGCGATGCAAGCCCACTGCTATGTTTCATGTGTTCTTCAGACAAGACACTCTTCTCTGCTACTCACCACCCCTGCCAGAAAAAGGGAGGTGACAGGGGAGAATACAGGTTACACATTTTAATGGCTAGGTGATAAAAGAACCACCACTTCATTCCCTGTGTCAGCTGTAAATCTTCACTTTCTCCCTTTGAAATCCATTCTTCTGCATTTGAGATAAATCAGTTCAAAGACAGACTTTTTTGCCTTTGTTGCTTAGTTTACTGCTAGTACAGGTGCTTCAACCAGCCTGTTTTGTGGTCAGACAAGCAACAACGCTTGAGGGACAGCTGGACCAAGCAGCTCAACTCTGGGACTGTCTCCTTTAGCCACAGTAAGATCATGTCATTGCATCATCAACCCACACATCTTTACGTTTGTTTCTACTCTTTGCTTAAGGGTGAGGAAAGAATCAAGTAAAAGTCATCTATGCAAGTGTAAGAAAGAGCCACAAGAAACAGAACAAAAGAAGAATGGTGGAAAAGAGAGTTTGGCTTGTTTAGCCTGGAGAAGAGAAGGCTAGGAGACCTTATAGTAGCCCTCCAGTACTTAAACACGGCTGACAAAAGCTGGAGAGGAGCTCTTTGTCAGGGAGTGCAGTGACAGGACAAGGGGAGAACAGAGCGGTTCGAGGCCAAGATCTTGTGTTCAGCTTTGGGCTCCTTGCTCCAAGAAAGACACTGAGGGGCTGGAGTGTGTCCAGAGAAGGGGAATGGAGCTGGGGAAGGGTATGGAGCACAGGGGATATGAGGAGTGGCTGAGGGACCTGGGGTTGTTTATTCTGGAGGAGGCTGAGGGGGGACCTCATCACTGTCTACAACTGCCTGAGAGGAGGCTGCAACAAGGTGGGGGTTGGTCTCTTCTCCCAAGTAAGAAGCGAAAGGATGAGAGAAAATGGCCTCAAGCTGCACCAGGGGAGGTTCATATCAGACATCAGGAAACACTTCTTCACCAAAAGGGTTCTCAGGCACTGGCAGAGGCTGTCCACGGAGGTAGTGGAGTCACCATTCCTGGAGTGGTTTAAAAGATGGGTAGAGGAGGTGCTCAGGGATAGTTTAGTAGTGGACAGGAACAGGCAGACTCAATGAGCTGAAAGGTCATTTCCAGCCAAGCAACTCTACAAGTCTATGAAACATGGACAGCAGCACTTCAAGCTTAAAGCCAACAGGCTCAAAATATACCTGTACTCCAAATACACAAAGGCAAGCAAAGGCAGAAGGGGCACAGAGCGCTCTGAAACACAGACTGCAGCACTCTGAGACAAAACCCTCAAGATATCATGCTGTGCAAAGCCAGGCAAGCAAGGGAAGACGCAGCAGGCACGGCTGCCTCTTACCACCACTGATCTTGGCATGGCTGGCTTGAAGACAGCGCAGAAATCCACCAGTCGCTTCTCGTAGTACTTGCATATTGCCAGCTCCTCATGGGGCTCCAGAAGGATAAGGTCGGTCTTCTGGACCTTGAGAGAGGAGGAGATTTTTTCTCAGATCGGTAAGGCAACGGCACAGGTTGCCCAGAGAAGTCATGGCAGCCCCATCCCTGGAGGAATTCCAGACTGGAGAGGAATCTGAGCAAACAAATCCAGCGGAAGGCATCCCTCCCCAAGGCAGGAGGGGGTGGAACTGGGTGGGCTTTAAGGTCCCTTCCAGCCCAAACCATTCTGTGATTCTGATACAAGAGGTAGTTACTACTGCAAAAATCAGAATATTTTGATTTAAACTGAAGTTTCGTTCAAGTAACTGTATTTTTTTAAATTTAGATAAAACGTCCCTCTGATAACATTTTTTCTTGATGGTATTTTTTTTTTTCAAATAGTGCTTTTCCAGACAGAATTCACAGAGGAATGATAACATCTCGAACTAAGTTTGGCAGGTGCTGAAGAGGTGTGTTTCCTCCCGTAATCACTTCTGTTTGCAGCCTTTCCCTGTCTAAAACACCAGGTCGGACAGAGCTGGCTCCAAAGCTCCAAAAAGCAGAAATTTCACCGTTGTGAGGCTCACAACAAAATTAAAATTAGTCCTTGGGCCGTAACAGAATATGCATGAGACTTCTCAGACACGGGACTCCTCTCCCCAGCTCGTGTTGCCAGGAATGACTGCTGGAACCGCTCCCTCACGCACCCAGCGCTGAAATTAAAGGCCGTGGCTGTCCAGAACTCTAAAGCCTGCCTTGCGGAGGTTTTTTTGCCAGCATTTTCGGCACCGGTTCTGCGGTTCTCTGAGACTCCACACGACCCCGCGAGACCCCCGACGACTCCGCGCGGCCCTACCAGGCCCTGTCAGCGCCTCCGCCGGACTCTCGGGCGCCGCGGTCCCCCCCTCCCGCGAACCGAGGAGCGGGGGCACCGCCCCCCGCCGCTCCCGCCGCTCCCGCGGCCCCCGCAGCCCCCGCCGCTCCCGCCGCCACCGCGGCTCCCGCCGCCACCGCCGCCCCCGCCGCTCCCGCCGCCCCCGCCGCCCCGCGGAGGCCGCCTCTCCCGACCCGCGCCCCTCCGCGCTCGGGCCGCGACCCCCGGCCCCGCCCCCCAGGGCCCCGGCCGCGCCCCGGGCCCGCACCTTCGCGTGGAACTTGCGGTTGGCCTCGGCGCGGAGCCGCGACAGCTCGGCCTCGCTAGGGAACATCCAGAACCGCCTCTGCGTGCTGCTCCGGAACATGGCGGCGGCGCGACAGCCGCGCTCTACGGCAGCGCGACAGCCGCGCGACAGCCGCGCTCTACGGCAGCGCGACAGCCGCGCGACAGCCGCGCTCTACGGCAGCGCGACGGCAGCGCGACAGCCGCGCTCTACGGCAGCGCGACGGCAGCGCGACAGCCGCGCTCTACGGCAGCGCCGGGCAACGCCCGCGAGCTGATCTCCTGATCTTTTACGATCATGTGCCTCGCCTGGTGGATGAGAGGAAGGCTGTGGATGTGGGATACCTGGACTTCAGTAAGGCCTTTGACACTGTCTCCCACAGTAGACTCCTAGGGAAGCTGGCAGCCCGTGGCCTAGATGGGAGCACTCTGTGCTGGGTTAGGAATTGGCTGGATGGCCAAGCCCAGAGAGTGGTGGTCAATGGTGTCTCATCCAGTTGGTCACCAGTGGTGTCCCCAGGGATCGGTGTTGGGTCCCGTCCTGTTTATTATCTTTATTGATGATCTGGATGAGGGGATTGAGTCCATCATCAGCAAATTTGCAGATGATGCCAAGCTGGGAGGAAGGGTTGATCTGTTAGAGGGTAGGATGGCCCTACAGAGGGACCTGGACAGATTGGAGAGCTGGGCTGATTCTAATGGGATGATGTTTAATAAGTCCAAATGTCGGGTACTTCATTTTGGACACAACAATCCCATGCAGAGCTACAGACTGGGGACAGAGTGGCTGGAGAGGAGTCAGGCAGAAAAGGACCTGGGAGTGCTGGTGGACAGGAAGCTCACCATGAGCCAGCAGTGTGCCCAGGTGGCCAAGAAGGCCAATGGCATCCTGGCCTGCATCAGGAATAGTGTGGGGAGCAGGACCAGAGGAGTTATCGTCCCCCTGTACTCGGCACTGGTCAGGCCTCATCTTGAATACTGTGTCCAGTTCTGGGCCCCCCAGTTTGGGAAAGATGTCAGGATACTGGAATGTGTTCAGAGGAGGGCAACGAAGATGGGGAAGGGGCTGGAGCACAAGCCCTACGAGGAGCGACTGAGGGAGCTGGGGCTGTTTAGTCTGGAGAAGAGGAGGCTCAGGGGAGACCTCATTGCTCTCTACAACTCCCTAAAAGGAGGTTGTAGTCGGGCAGGGGTTGGTCTCTTCTCTCAGGTGACCAGGGACAGAACCAGAGGGCATGGACTCAAGCTTGGTCAGAGAAAGCTTAGGCTTGATGTGAGGAAAAAGTTCTTCCCTGAAAGGGTGATTGGCCATTGGAATGGGCTGCCCAGGGAGGGGGTGGAGTCACAGACCCTGGAGGTGTTTAAGGGGAGACTGGATGAGGCACTGAGTGCCATGGGTTAGATGATGGGTTGGTGTTAGTGTTGGTGTTAGTGTTGGGTTATAGGTTGGACTTGATGATCTCAGAGGTCCTTTCCAACCTTGTGATACTGTGATACTGTGTGTAGTTTGGGGGTGTGGGGGAGCACTGGGTGTGTCGGGAGGTGTAGTTTGGGGGTGTGGGGGGAGCATGGGGTGTATCGTGAGGTGTAGTTTGGGGGTGTGGGGGGATCGCGGGGCGTGTGGGGAGGTGTAGTTTGGGGGTTGGGGGGAGTGCAGGGTGTGTCAGGAGGTGTAGTTTGGGGGTGTGTGGGGAGCACTGGGTGTGTCAGGAGGTGTAGTTTGGGGGTGTGTGGGGAGCACTGGGTGTGTCTGGAGGTGTAGCTTGGGGGTGTGGGGGAGCATGGGGTGTGTCAGGAGGTGTAGTTTGGGGGTGTGTGGGGAGCACTGGGTGTGTCGTGAGGTGTAGTTTGGGGTGTGGGGGGAGTGTGGGGTGTGTCAGGAGGTGTAGTTTGGGGGTGTGGGGGGAGCACTGGGCGTGTCAGGAGGTGTAGTTTGGGGGTGTGGGGGGAGCATGGGGTGTGTGGGGAGGTGTAGTTTGGGGGTGTGGGGGAGCACTGGGTGTGTCTGGAGGTGTAGTTTGGGGGTGTGGGGGGAGCATGGGGTGTGTCGGGAGGTGTAGTTTGGGGGTGTGGGGGAGCACTGGGTGTGTCTGGAGGTGTAGCTTGGGGGTGTGGGGGAGCATGGGTTGTGTCAGGAGGTGTAGTTTGGGGGTGTGTGGGGAGCACTGGGTGTGTCGTGAGGTGTAGTTTGGGGGTGTGGGGGGAGTGTGGGGTGTGTCGGGAGGAGTAGTTTGGGGGTGTGGGGGGAGTGTGGGGTGTGTCGTGAGGTGTAGTTTGGGGGTGTGGGGGGAGTGTGGGGTGTGTCGGGAGGAGTAGTTTGGGGGTGTGGGGGGAGTGAGGGGCGTGTCAGGACGTGTAGTTTGGGGGTGTGGGGGGAGCACTGGGCGTGTCAGGAGGTGTAGCTTGGGGGTGTGGGGGAGCACGCTCGTGACAGCCCCCCATCCCCCGCCCCCGGGGTCCTGTGTCCAGTTCTGGAGTCCCCAGCACAAGCAGGACATGCGACTGTTGGAACGGGTGCAGAGGAGGCTGGGGCACCTCGTTATGGGGACATCCTGAGACACTTGGGCTTGTTCAGCCTGGAGGAGAAAAGATTCCAGGGGGACCTCATAGCAGCCTCCCAGTACCCAAAGAGGCTACAGAAAACTGGGGAGGGGCTTGTTACAGGAGCAGGTTCTGATAGGATGAGAGGGAATGGCTTAGATTGGAAAGGGGACGATTCAGATTAGACATTAGGAAGAAATTCTCCATGATGAGGGTGGTGAGGCACTGGCACAGGCTGCCCAGGGAAGCTGTGGCTGCCCACTCCCTGGAAATGTTCAAGGCCAAACCATTCTGTGATTTCATGACCTAGGACCCTGCTCTGGGATGCAAACCATCACACAGAAACACTGCCAGGCTGTCACTGTGGCTTTTCATGGCATAAAGAACTCGCTTGTTGGAGTATGGCAGCTGGGACAGGGCCCTGGGGAGCACCTGGTGGAATGCATTCCATAGAATCACAGAGTCATGGAATGGTTTGGGTTGGAAGGGTTCTTAAAGCCCAGTCGTTTTCGTTGCCTCCCACTGGATCAGGGGGCTCAAAGCCCCATCCGACCTGACCTTGAACACCTCCAGGGATGGGGCATCCATGACTTCTCTGGGCAACCTCTGCCAGGGCCTCCCCACCCTCGCAGGATGCTCCCCTTGTCCTATCCCTGCATTCCCTATTATAGAATCTCTCCCCATCTTTCCTGTAGACCCCTGTCAGTACTGCAAGTCTGCTACCATTCTCCACAGAGCCTTATCTTCTCCAGAGTGAACAAGTCCAACTCTCTCAGCCTGTCCTCATGGCAGAGGTGTTCCTGCCCTCTGAGCATCTTCTTGGCCTCCTCTGCTCCCGCTCCAACACCTACATGTCCTTCCTCAGCTCAACCCCTGGAAACGAGAAATGATTTTTTCCATGTGAAAATGGAACAGCAAGAGAACTTGTAACCTGGCACCAAAGCTCTGTGTGGCATGGAGAGACAAAGCTGTAGCACTGCTGCCACCAAAGACAAAACATCTGTTCCCTTACATGGAAGGCCCTAAGCAACCTTGCTAGCAGAGCGCCCAGGTGACCAAAGTGGCCAGCGACATCCTGGCTTCTATTGGCAATGGTGTGGCCAACAGGAGCAGGGAAGTGATTGTGCCCCTGCACTCAGCACTGGTGAGGCTGCACCTCGAGTGCTGTGTTCAGTTTCCAGCCCCTCTGTATAAGAAGGACATTGAGGGTCTGGAGAGTGTCCAGAGAAGGGCAATGGAGCTGGGGAAGGGGCTGAAGCACAGGGGTTATGGGGAGCGTCTTAGGAAACTGGGGCTATTTATTCTAGAGAAGAGAAGCTCTCTGCAGCTCCTGGAAAGGAGGTTGTTGCGGGTTGGGTTGGTCTCTTCTCCCAAGTAACAAGTGGTAGGAGGAGAAGAAATGGCTTCAGGGTGCATCAGGGGAGGTTTAAATTGCTCAGTAAGAAAAATTTCTTCTCATAAATGGTTGTCAAGTGTTGGAACGAGTTGTGCAGGGCAGTGGTGGAGTCACCATACCTGGAGGTGTTTCAAAGAGTTGGTTTAGAGGTGAACCTGGCAGTGTTAGGTCAGGGGCTGGGCTCAATGATCTTAACGATCTTTCCCATACTAAACGATTTGGTGATCTTCTGGGGAGCACAAATCCAAAATGCAGCACTGTACGGGCTGCTGTGAAGAAACTGAACTTCATCCCAGAGAGACCCAGTACCTACAGACAGGAGGCTGTAGCGCTGAAATGAGTAGCAAAACACAAAGTCTATCTGAAAGTGTTCTCCAGGAGTTATTGGAACCCTGGCAAGAAGCATGTGAGAGACTTTTGCGGAGTAGCAACACTGTCTGTTTCTCTTTCAGTTCTATTTGTGTAAACCTGCAGGTTCAGACTCCTTCCTTTTCTTCAGTAGTTGCTTACTCCCCTAAAATGTTAATTACATATAAGATACAATTAAGTCGTGGAAGCAGCAGTTCATAGCCTCTGTGCTTTAACAACCAAATTCTAAATTCTGCTGCGTTTGTACTTGGGGTACGTAAGAGAAGCGTGTTAAGCACATGTGGATGTTTGCAGGGCTGGTTATTGAAATGGTTTCTTGTGGTCTGAAATCCTTTCCCTAAACTACATAGGAAATAGTTTTATTGTCTACGTAGCCCAGATCTATAATTTCTTTGTCTTAAACTACAGTAATGGGGCATCTCTCGTTTGAAATCAGAACAAGTCTAATTTTCAAGAAACATAGATACAAGAAGCACCAAAACATGTACAATTTTTTGTTGTGCATCAAATCATAACAGTTCCATAGCAAATGAGAGAGTCCTAGGAATTGTGTGGTTGAATAATCTTTCAATCTACTGAGCAAGCATATGTCATTTTGCATAGCCAGCGTTAGTGTAAAACATATGAATAGGAATTAAAATTTCTGAAAAGGAAAAGAACAGTAGAGACGATAAAGCAGATTTTTAAAATAAATCTCCACTGATTTTATACCCTTTGGGTTTCAGGATCTGTGTTTCGAAGTGGTATGAGTTGAAGGATAGCCAACAGCTATAGACTTGATTATAGCCCTGTGTAGACTTTGGCTGGTATCGTGCATGATTAGTGATTCTAAAATTTAGGCTGAATGTGGAGAAGGACAGATTCAAATAATAAATTTGAAAAAGTAATCATAAAATAAGCAACCAAACCTTTGACTAGTCTGTTACCAATCCATGTGCAGAACCAAGAATTCACTGTTTCTAGTGCTGTGTGCATTGGCTGTAGCACTTTTCACAATATTTTACCTACAACACAATTTTGATATTTCTTAAACAAAGAAGTTAATAAAAAGTAGAAATGATTGACTTTTGTGCAAATAACAAAATCTATGAAGAATGGTATAGAATAAACTAAAAAGCTCAGGGTTGGTACAAAATAATTTATTCCTAACTACAAGAACTGGAAGTTTTTTGGGAAACTGAAGTCTACAGCTTTATAATGCAGCAACTTAGTTATGAAATGCAGAAACGTGTTGGGCAAAGTATCCGTAGGCAACCAGGAAATTAGAAATACGATCTGAATGTTCCTAAGTCATTGTATGAGTTATTAATCAGTTGCTCTATTCAGTCAAATGTAAACATTTGCAGTTTATATTTTATTCTGGTTTTAAACATCACATGTGCAGGGATATTTGTTCAGAATTATGCGAGTACTGAGATAAGAGAGAAGCCTTGTGAGATAATAAAATTTATCCAGTTGCCTAGGTGTTTGAAAATGAGCTTAGCAATTTCTGAGAAAAATTACCTGAAAGATAAATAGTTTCCACAAATTAAATATTGTGAACAGAGCATAATTTACCTGCTTATATTGACATGTGCCACAGAGGTAATCCTCTTCATATAGTGTCTGAGCAGAACTGGAAGGCTTTTTAAGGCCTGTGCAATGGCCTCTGAATGTTAAAGAAAAATGCAGCTACACTAAAGGACATAAAACAGGTTATTTACTATACAGTGTTTTCACAGTAAAAAAGCAAAGATGGGAAAAATGTGGAAAAATGCATGTAACATGTATTCCAAAACCATGGAGGAGCTCAGAGGAGCTGCATTTTGCCAAATAACATAGAAAAAATTATTCAGGAGTAGATATATGAGTGGTGAAAAAATGATTTTAATGATAAAACTATTTGCCCATTTTTTAAAAAATATTCTCTCTAAACTTCAGTAATTTCAATGAAATAGAATTTTGTGAAGCTAGTGACAATGTGTCTTCAGATACAAATGTTTTCAGGCTGTTGTCATTGAGTTTGTTTTCCTCATCTCTGGCTCTTTAGAGATGCCTTCGTTATTTTGAATCCAGGGGGCTAATTCTGTTTTTCATTCAACCCAATGGCATGAATCCTGGTAATATGAGAGAGATATGTTCTTTTCCCCATAATTCAGCTGAGTGTAAGGATGATGATGATGATTATTATTATTATTAAGCCTGAGTGCAAATACTAAATGGCCTAAAACATGATGGTGATGCAATCAAAGAAAGAGTCGACCTTGTTGATAGTCCTGGAGAGGACTAAAACCTTAGAGTGGAAAACATATCAATTTATTGCCACATGATTTTAGTATTTGCTATATTTAATGCTACTCAGAATTTATCAGTACCTCTAAATTCAGTGAGAAATACTATGCTTTAGTCCTCACTTTGTTGAATATATGAATATAATATCTAGATAGGGACCTCTACTTGACTTTGCAGTGTTTGGCTATCAATTTTCCTAATATAGAAATGAGCTAAACCAAAAATCTTACATTTCTTGTTTATGCTAAGTAGTACTTTAATTTTTGTTTGGTGTCACTGGTGCCAGTGAGATTATTTTGTCAAAGGAGTGTTCTTCTGTTTTAGCGTGGTCATTCAAACCAGTTCAAAAATGTATATATGTATAGCAGTAGTTCACTTACATTGAATATGCAATATCTGGCCATAAAAGTGAGGACTCTCAGCAAAACCACAGACTTTAAATAAGCATAAAAAAGACCATAAACAATAGTTTGGAATTCTTGACCTTTACATTTTTACAATATTAAGGAATATCTTTTCCTTTTAGTACTAAGCATATAATTTCAAAAGTGCAAAAGTGCATGGTCTCAAAGAAATCACAAATCATGGGAACAAAACGTAAATGTGCTAAAGCATAGATGTTTTTATTCTTAAACACAGATGTGTTTATTCTCAAATTCTGGGCATCATGTTAATTTAGAAGTGAGAGCTGAATTCCTTCTGGGCAATCAGAGTCGTGTGCTTCTTTTGATACCGTGCAGGGCATCTGTTGAAGTAGGTGGAAAAGACCAAGAATCAAAGTTGTTTTTTACTGAGGAAAGTGGTTATTTTTGCCGCTCTTCACTGACATGTCCTGAATCATTCATGGAGAAAATTCCATTGCTTTGATCTCTTGTTTGTTGCTTTTCCTTCTCTATTCATCCCTTCCCCTTCTTGACCTTTGTTTTCAATTTCTGCACAACTCCATTCTTCCCACCCTCTTCACTTCCAATATCTCAACTCATATGAATATAATTAAATTATTGATGATGAAAAGTTGACACTGGATTTCTGGACTGATGGTAACCTGAAGTTAAGAAGAAAATGAGGATGTGGCCCTCTGAGTCACTTGCTGTCTTCACATTCAGAAAGCGCTCTTGCAGCGGGTTTGCAGGAATTTCTTTGGAACCAAGTGTGCTTGAAATGTACCATAAATGAGAGAGCACTTAGACACTGCAGAATATACAGCTATCTTGGAGGCCACATAAACAGGACAAGAAGGCCACTTACAGACTAGGAAGAGGGGAAGCCACATGGATACGCCGCACACCAGGATTTAGTTACCCTGGCAACAATGGCCCTGTGAATCAGACAGAACTACTGCTGCGCTCGTTAGGTCAGTTTTACCCTCTAGTCTAAACACGGCAGGTAACAGAGGTGGAGCTCTGGATCTTTACTGCTTGCTGGATGTGCAGCAAGCCATAGGAGCTGGAAGCATCTGGAAACAGGAAAATGGCTTTTACATCACAATATGTTAGTAAAGCTGAGAAGTTCTGGCCTGTTTTTTTCTAGGAAGGAGCTGCTGCTTTTGCCTTGTGGTTGAGACGAAGCAGACTGAGAGATAAGGCTGAGAATTCATTGTTTCTTCCAGAAATCATGACACTGATCATAGAATCAGAGAATTGGGTTGGAAAGGACCTTCAAGATCATCCAGTTCCAACCCCGCTGCTGCAGGCAGTAGGAGTTATTGTGGAGGAAAGCAATTATTTCTATCTTTAAATGAATGAAATAAAAACTTGTGGAGATGAGAAATTTCTCAGTGCCGACATCAGACCCAAGAGAATCAAAATTACTTTCTTAAATGCATGCAATGAACACAGTTTGCATTTTATTATTTACTCTTTTTACACTGTCCTTACAACCTCTGTCATCTCTATGTCATGTGGGAATTGCATGTTTTCTATTTATAATTGTGTTCATGAATGAAAATAGACTTCCAAATTAAAATATTTTCCTGTATTTGTGGTTTTCTATGACATCTTGCCCAGGATTATCTACTGAGAGACCTGTGCTGTGTAATTACTTGAAAGACTGGATAGTAAAGATCCCCATTTTCTATACTACTGTTGAAATGGGTTGTGCTACTTACTTATTTATCTTCCTCCCTTCTCCTGTTCTGTCTACTTTATTAAAAGGGAGATGTTCCTGCAAGGAAGGGAAGAGGTGAGCTGATGGCCTTTCTGCACTGCATTTTCACTGGAAATAGGACATTTATTATCCATTTATCTTTTTTTTCTTCTTCTTCTAAAGATGAAGAAAGTGGAATAGAAAACAAAAGAAGATTAATAAAATTCAGGACAAAAAATGAAAAGATTTGCTCACACACAGCTCCTCGTGTTCCTTGAAATACCAGTGACCAAGTCATTCCTTCTGTTCTCCATCTTTGCCATAAGCATGTTTCAAGTGGGATGTTCTTGCTGTTTGGAGTGCCCAAAGTGCCCAAAGTGCCCGAAGAGAGAATCCCATTCTGAGCAGTGGATGGTCCAACGTGCTGATGGGCCATGTAATTGGCATTGCCAAGCCAGCATCTCCCATAAACCTCATGGTGTGTAGCATTCTGAAAGCTGTTCTTTGCTGGACTTATGGAAGTAGCTCTTCACAGAGTTCAGGCTGTGTAAGTGGTTGTAGTTGCTTTTTTTTTTTTTTCCATTTAAGTTCTTTATTGCATTAGATTTGGCAAGAAAACATTTTCTTCTTTCTTGTCTGTAGGATATGCTGAAATGGAGAAACTGGATCCATGTGAAAGTGCCTGAAATAACTATGACATAAAGGAATCTGATGAAGACTGGGAAATGCTTTTATAGATTCATTGTAAAGATGTAAAGAAAATTAATGAGGAAATTGAGAAATAGATGCGCCGAAATTGTGAAGCAAATCAGATTTTATGAAACCTCATATATAAAGTACTCTTCTGACCCGTTAGTTGAAATACACTATTAATTAAAGACCTTCAGGGAACAATTTTTTGAGGGCTAAATAACCACTAGCTGCTAGTGTAAGGTTTCCTGACCTGATTGGCACTGAGAGAATGAGAACATAAGAAGCGGCAGGAAATGGTGTAGATCATCCTTCTTGTTGCTCAAAAGCAACTTCCATGCTGGAAAAGGGTTTGGGTTGCTGAGATGGGGTGCCTGCCATGTGGAAATGCATTTGCAAATCTTGAAATTTCACTGTGTTGCCTCATGTTCAATGTCATGCCAAACGCTTCTTTGGGGACAAAGAAAGAGGAGCAGAGATGTCAGAGGGCAAGCAGGGTAGAGGGCTTCAGCAGGCTGGACCCTGACACGCCTTGAGAACAGTCAGGTTACACTGAATATTTTGGAATAGATTCCCCTCAAACTAGGCTTTTCATAGGAGATAAATCCTTAACTCTTTCAACAGATGATTGAGAAACAATATTATTGAAAATATAAACGGTTCCCACAAGGACTTAAAATTTTCTTTTGGAAAAAGAGATAAGTTGGCCTTGGTTCTGAGTGTCTGAATGGCTTTCAATTGTGAGCAAAGCATTCTGAAGACCATGGATTTTAGTCTTTTAAGTTTTAACTTCTCCTTAATGTTAAATAATTAACAATTTCATTGTTATTTTTGCAAAAAAATCTAACATATTCCATATGTTCAGAAAAGACAGTGTCAAAGTAGCTGTCCCATTTTTCCTTGGACACATGCCCTAACATGTGGGATAGGAATACTCTGCAGTATGTGGAAGACCAGCCTACTGCTTAGAATCCACTCGATCGTTCCTGTTTTATCATTAAACCAGAAATATAGACATGATTTTAATTATCACAATAATGATTTGTAATAAAAAAATGGAATAATCTGTCACTGGGATTGAGTAGACTTCTGTAACAGTCAGTTTAGTAATTCCACCTGGATCATATATTATGTGGAAAAATATTGCATTTACACAAAACTGCAGCAAGTACATTGGAAAACAGGGTTTAAAGTGATTTTGAGAAAATTTTGTCAAGTGCAAGATGAGGTTATGCAGGATCAGTTACACAAATACAAGATGCAAAGCATCTGGCTGGATAGGGCTGTCCCTTGGAAAAGCTGAGTATGAACCACTGTCAGATTGCTGCAAAAGGGTATCCATTATAGTTCTACTTTTAATTAAATTATGTTATGATATTACTTTTTTCTTATGCATGATTCAAGTTTCATGGTTTTCTCCTGTGATTTCACCTGAATTCTGAATTCATCTTGAAATTATGGCTCTGGGAACATCATCAACATACATCTTATGAAGGAATTTAGAAGTGGAAGTGTTTAAAATCACAGCTGGTTTATGCTGAACAGGAAGATTCGATCTAAGAAAACTTCTGCTATGTTCTGGGTATGGGAGAAATTTCTGTTTTGAAGTTTACCCATGGAAAATTTTAAACACATTATCTTTTCCTGTACATAAGCTAAATAGAGTACAATTCTCCCTTAAAACGTGAAGGGATGTCTTGATAATATTCTTGGGCCGTGACTTGCATACCTGTAGTCTTTTCGTTCAAATCACCTTCTAGAACGTGGGTAATAGTAGATAGTGATAAAGTAACTCTAAGCATGTAATACATAGCTGATTAATTATAGAAGGAAAAGCATCACCAACATGAAAATTTTTCCCAACAAAACCCAGTGTCAGTTCCAGAAAGGCAGCATCCTTCTGTTTATTCAGAATCAATGCCAGACCTCATCAGTAAGTCCTGGAAATCAGTTACCATATCTGTCAGGACACAAATTTTTTGCCTGTGTAGTAGATTAAGCTGGTTTGAGCTAGCTCTCCCAAGGTCTCCAAGGCTCAGTCTGCCTCTCTCCCAAAGCTTCCCCCCTTTCAAAGGGAAAAAAACCTACCGAAGAAACCAAAATCACACTAAATGTAAATATTTATGTATTTTGTAAATACAAACAACTACACAGCAAGGATATGCAAGGCAGCAAGGGAAAAGGGGAAGGGAAATGGGAAAAAGGACAAAAATGAACTACATAACAGAGGCATGCACAGCTATAACACCCAGTAACTAACAAAGTAAAGAGTCAATGAAATCTTACCACACCACCTCCCCCGTGGAGAGCCAGGCCACCAAATCCGACCTGTTGAATTTTCCACAGGCTACAGCAGCAGACAGGCCCAGCACAGGCACCTTCTGCTCCCCAGCCTTGCTGGGAGAAGAGAGCGAGCTCTTACCTGCACCTTATTTATAAGTTGTGTTGTGTTAGAGGAAGATATGGAATGCTTCTGTGGATCCTGACCTCCGCTGTTAGGGCAGGCCTGCAAAGGTCATTTTTTAAGAAGATCAATCCACTACACCTGTCATTTATCAGAATGTTTGTCTTTAAAAGTCTGTGGGCTGTGGACTTACTGAAAAGGAACTTGAAAGTGATCAGAAAAAGGATTCTTGGGGAAAAATATTACAGGTATCATACTGAAACCACCCCCATAACTGCAGGGAATGTGAACAAGGTATGAGCCTGCTCGCAGGTGGGGTGGTGTGAGAAGCAGAAGAGCCCTACACTCTGTGTAAGCACTGCCCAGCAACAGCAAAACTTCCCTGGGTTATCAGTGTTGTTTCCAGCACAAACCCAAAGCACGGCCCTGCACCAGCTGCTGTGAAGAGAACTAACTCAAACCCAGTGAAAACCAGCACGCTTAACACAAATGAACCTAAAGTTGTTAGTGACTGCAAAAAGTGTGCCAACTCAAAATTCCTGACCATGGCATCTGGAAGTATTAAAATTTATACAAATGAGTTTGGTCAGTTTCTGACCGATACATTTGTCTTGAGTTTTTATGTGAGTGACATTCTAGAGTATTATCTTATCAGGCAGAGCTAAATGAGACTTTCCATCTCATGGCAGAGAGCTCAGCAATAAATTATTATTAATAGACATATATTTTTAGTGTATATGGCATGTATGTATAATAGATGTACATGTATTATATATTAAAATATATATAAATGTATATTGATGATGTATATTGATTGCATCACTGCGCCACTAGGTCTCCCATTGCTAAAACCTAGGGTTCTAAGTGTTCCACTTTGAGATCCAGCTTTGTGTTTGATGAGTTTTCCTTTATGAAGGCCAAGTCTCTGTATAGGGGGCATAAAACTAGGATGGTGCAACTGTGCAAGGACAATACTACGGCTGAAAAAATACAGCAGGAAAGCAGGATTTTGTGTCTCAGGAGTTTTACAGACAGTTTGATGCAGTGTACATTTGGTGTGGGTGTAGGGGAGCCGGGTGAGGAAAGAAAGACTGATCCTCTCAAGTCACACCATGTGGCTATGGAAATGCAAATGTATAATGCTATCATTTAGCTAAAGATTACACCTGATCCTGAGAGGTTATATGGCTAGAAAAAAATTGTATGTAAAAGCCTCACTGTCTATTTATCTCAAACTCCACCCTTTCCATCTTCAAATGTAACATGCCTTTGTAACTTTGGTTTCCCGTAATATGTAAAGAATTCAACTCAGGTAATGAATATACAAAACTAAGATAATTAAGGTATGAATCTGGGCTCTTACTATTCTGATTTCTTTGTATGCTTTGCATATAGAGGATAATGTTTTTTTCTGTTCTTCAAATCATTTTTTTACCAACTTCTAATGCCCCAGTTTTTGTCTTTCAAACAGGCAACTGACTGCTCTTTTAGGCGCTGGGAACATTCTGAGCACAGCAGGTATCATAGAAACCTGCTATTAACTGCTGTGTAGGTATATGCACTGTGATAGGGTTAATTTTTCTTGGTGATTGTGATTTTCTTGGTAATAATCTTCATTACCAAGGCTCCTGGAAAGAAGGAACAATTACTGAGTGAAAAAATGCCTTTTAAGGGCACTAAACAATTCTGTAAATAGTTAGCAAAATTCTAGTGAGGAAAAGTGATTCATTGAGACAAGGGAAAATTTTTAGAAGTGGTGCTGTGTTTTTTATTTTCCTAAGGTACTATATCAGTGCTTTTTACCATTTTTATCACTTTCTCAAAGTCACTTACACTTCTTTAGTATTTGATAGCAATGAAGGGTTAGTAGCCTCTGCTGGCACATTTCTTGTTTCCTTGAGCACAAACCCTGTGCAAGGACTTGCTGTAGGGTGGTGACATTGGGATCTCTCCAAACCCCAAACATGGCAGCTGGGTGGAGAGAGAGGTTTGAATCTGTAAAGTAATCCTTGTGCTTGCTGTTGCTTTTTTGTCCACTGAGTTTTTGTGTTCTAGGTGGGTTTATTTCCCTTCTTGTAGTTATAAAGAATCGTGTAGCTGGTATTCAGGCCAACCAGAGCAAATGATGCTGCTCAGGTAGCCTGGATCCTCCCAGCTCTGAATCATTTGTTATGCTTCTCCAGTTCAGGAAAGTGACACACGATAGATACTCCTCAGATGCAGATCTTCCAGCGTCTCTTCCCTGGCAAAGCAGGAACAACTGGACAGACGAAGTAAAATATGTTTTCTCTTTTAATACTCACACATTAAGACACCAATTTCAAGAGTAATTGTAGTAAAAACTGACATTGTTCAGTGTTCTCTCTGACTATTGTTTACAAATCAATATTTGAAAGAGCAATTGTCATGACCTGTGTGCAGATTTCACAAATAGAAGAGTATTTTCCCCTTGAAAGCCTAGGAGGCAATTTTACTGTATAGAGGTGTGTAATGTAGAACTCTCTGCAACCTTGGAAGCTCCACAGATGTTTTTTTCCTTCTCATTTAGTCAAATGTGCTACAACTACTCTCTGTTGTGGAGTCTACAGCTCAACAATCAGGAAGAAAGCAAGGCAACAGCTGGCAGTTTTTGCCTTAGAATAGAGAGAGAGGTGGTGGTGCTGCATGTAGGCAGGTGGCACTCCTTGCTTGTGTCTTAGGACCTGCCTTCTGCAAGTTATCATCTCTGTCTGGAAACCTTCACTGGAGATACAGCAATACTGGAAATATAATCAAAGTTTAAAATAGTTTTGTCTGACATTAAGTTTTCCTACCTAAATCTTTATCCCACTTACCTTCCTTCACAGGCTGTGTCTTCTGGAAAGAAGATTTCTCTGTCTGTAAGGACATGTGGGTGTGATCTCTTGAAAGCACATGGAAGCCAGATGGGATTTCACTGCTGTCACACTCTGTCTTGTGAAAAGTTGTTTTTGTAAGGAATGTAGAGGTTGTCCGTGCCTGTTGCTGTGAGGTCTCCATGCCGAGCAAGGTGCCCTGGCTGCTCTGCTGCTGATGCTCATGCAGATTTGCAAACCCGAGGTTTAGTGTTGCATTCTGGAGCCACGAGAGCGATTTCATAGCCAAGGCTGTTCTATAGTTCCTGTTAGCCCTGAGTTCATCTGCTCAGGTAGGCTGGCACAGAGAGGAGGGAAAAGAAGATATGAAAGTAGTGGCAAGAAACTATTTTCTGGCTGATATTGCTTCAGCATCGCGTATTTTATTTGTTGTTTGCTGTGGTTTTTGTCAATCAGGCACAAAAATTGTGGTTGGGATACTGAATTTCAAAAAAAGATGTGAAGTAAATAAGGCACAGTGGCAAAAATTTACAGGATACTATTCACAGAGAGATTTTCTTCCTTCCAAACAGGATCTTTAGGAAGAAATGGAAACCAATAAGAGTTCTGTTGGGATGATACCTACCTTTTAAGATGAGATTTTGAAAGAGGGAAATATCTTCTAACTCTGCATCATTTTTCATGTGGGACTTTTTATGTGAAATTTGTGAGCATATTCTCATTGCCTTTACATGAGTATACTGATTCTGTCAGGAAGAATTGCCTAGATTCAATTTTTTTTTTCTCTGTATTCAGCACCGATTTGACATTCTCTATTCCAGGGCCTTTTTGTAATTCTACCTGTTTGCCCAGGGAACACGGATTTTCACTCCAAATACCTAGCACATGATAGCTTATGGTAGTTGTCAAGAATATCTTTCTTATACATTTCTTTTTTTAATGCTTAAAAATTAATAAAATTTCTTTAAAAATACATTTCATCTGTCAGATTTTTCTAGTCTTCTGTTGTGTACTGCTACCTATGCTGTATCTTACTAATGTTCAGTTTCTGTACTTACTAAGATATAATACATAAACTGTAGAAAGACCATTCCTTAAAAACATTACTAATTCACATCTGCTTGTCCTCACCCTTAACAGAAAGAATGACCTGAAGCTTTTGGGAGGCTTAGATGTAAGCTAAATTTGCATACCTTTCTTCCAAACAGAGGCAGATCGTTGTGTCTCCCCTTCCTCTATGTTCACTCTGGTTTCTGGTTTCTATCAAGATTAGTTTATGACACTCTTATTGTATATAAACTTAAAATTGCTGTAATTCATTCTCTTGGTTCTGTTTGAACCTTGACTTCCAGTCTTGCAGTGCCTTTACTGGAGAAGGAATAAATCTATAAGGGCATTTTTTCTGTAACACAAGGTGTGCTGCTCCTGCCCCTCCACCACTTGCTCTTACATCATGACAGCATCATGCTTTACTACTGTAAGTGAAAATCAGACACTCTCTCTTCAGGCATCTCAGGCAATGAAGCTTGTCTGGCAGCTGTTTGACTTATAAAGACAGAGAGAAAATGGGAAAAAAATGTAGAGAGTTGGGACTGAAGTCATAAAACTCTTTTTTTTTCTCTGCTCTTAATCAAATTACATCCCCTTGAAAAACTTAGTGATTAAGGTTTTTTTTCATCTGTGATTTGGGTTGTGGATTCTAAATAGACATACAAGTAAGTTTGTCCTTCACTGGAATTTTCATAGGTTGTGTGCTCTTTTTATTGTCTGAGAAAAGCACTTTGGACTGGTGATGGCCTTAGGAGCATTCTGTCTTCTGCCCTTGCTGCCAAGCTTTTATTTCATCCACAGAACAGTGAGATAAGGTTTTCCCAAAAAGGGAACTGACTTTCAAAAATGGAAATCTGCACTGTTAGCAATCGGAGGAGATTCCAGCCACTCTATGTTACCAGAAATCTGCAGGAACAGGTTAGGAATCAGAAAGTTACATTACAAAAAACGTTGGAGCCTACTCAAAAATATTAAAAAAAATTTCTCTTCACTTTTTCTCATTTCTCTAAAATTCTACTGTCTTGTACTCTTTTCATGAAATTTAAAAAAAAAAGTGTGAAAGAGATAATCTGTTTCTTAAATATAGATATCTGTCACATGAAGGATTTTGAAAAACTGTATTTTGCAATAATTTTGTTATGGAATTTGTCTTGTGGTCTTGAAGTTCTTAGTCCTAGTCCTATTAAAGAATACCAAGTCTTTTTAGAATTTTACAGTGAACACATATCAGTTGCAACACTGTCTTTGATCTGTAAGTGGCAGTATTTATTTGTTTGAACTAGCAGAATTTGTGGCAGGAATGTCTGATGTTTGTGAAGTCCTATGTGCCACATCATTTCTTCTTCTCCAGCTATGCTGTATGTAAATCAACTACGGCTTTATGCCAGCAAGAAGAACAATTTGAAGAATAATTGCTAGCAGTTTGCAATTATTCCATTTTTACATTACAGCTTAGTTAATATACAGTTGAGAGAGAGGTTTTCATAAACAAAAATCCCACAAATATTCTGTAATCACTCTGAGGATTTGGAGTATTTTTGCCTTTTGCCATCTTAGAAATGTTTTTCTGTCAGTTTATTATTAGCAAGCAGAATACATTGTTTTAATGCCATTGTACTTGTGGTTTGACCTACCTACATCTTCCTGTTTTGGCCAAGCTGCAGTATCTGGATCTACTATAACCCTCCCAAGTCTTATGGAGGGGCTTGAGTATGAGCCCCTCTGTTCTTTAGCTGCTGGGTGAGCCAATGTTTCCTGACTGCAGCTTAGCTCAAGTTATAATGGAAAGTTTGTGCTTAATTGAGATTATAAGACCTCAGAGCTACCAAACCTCTTTGCCTGAGCTGACTGGGTAGGAGCTGCTCTTCTTGAACCACGATGAGCAGGCTATACCTGCTGCTTGAGACGTTATTTTCAGGAACATAATAGAAACACAACCATTAATTAAATAGCCTGAGTAAGAAGAAGAAATGTGCTAAAACACTCTTGGATATCAGCCTGGATTTTAAAGTCTTAAGGGTTACACTGATAATTTTTCTCAAAAAGTCTGTGTGCACTCTAGCCAAAACAAAACCCTTAGTGTGCTTCTTTTCCTTAGCTCAGCCTCAACAGGGGATTAAAAACCTGTGCTGCTTCTTAAAACTGTACAATGTAGTTTGATCTCCTTAACAGCATCTCACTCGGTCCTTTGGCATTCACAATACTGTGAGTAAAGTAAATAAGTAAATCCTTCTGATAATACACAATTGTCTGATATATAGAGAGATTTGATGTGTGTGTGTCTATGCAGGAAATAGCAGGTAAAGGCTGTAGCCAGGAATTCCATTCTGTGCTGTCAGAGCTGATGGGTAATATCTCACTGAAATACAGTGAGATACTTCTGCCAAACAGTTTGGTGTCTGAGATTGCCAGACTGGTTTGGTACAGCACCTTCCTCAAACTGTAGAATCGTGGAATGGTTTGAGTTGGAAGGGACCTTGAAGCCCATCCAGTTCCACCCTCTGCCATGGGCAGGGACACCTCCCACTGGATCAGGGGGTTTAGAGACCCAACCAGCCTGGCCTTGAACACCTCCAGGGAGGGGGACATCCACAGCTTCCCTGGGAAACCTGTGCCAGGGCCTCACACAAAATCATGTCAGACAGGTCTGAATGCAGAAGGTTCTTCTCTGGAAGAGTCTTTCAAGTACATCCTGCTTATCATTGTGTTATCAGCATAAACTCTTTGCAGTGCTCTGTTCTCAGACTTCATAACATAGAAAGTTTCTTGCTACAGCCCTGAGAGACAAGACTTGACATAGTGATAGAGGTCCTCAGCTCCTTGCCCTAAGGGATTTTTGACATTCACAGCAACGTTACTCAGATACAACAAGCCAAATGGTGTTTCATTATGGACTTTCTCAAATGAGCTCTGTACTAAACATGCAGGAGGATGCTGATAGGGAGGTAATTGATCTGTAGGTGCATGTTGGAAAATTAAACTATGAATCAGTGTTCTGGTGGGAGATGATTGGCATCAGAAGTCAGTTATTCAAGGATTATTACTTGTCCAGTTAGATTATGACTCCAACTGCCTCTCAAAGTATTTTCTACATTCTAAAGCTAGGTCAACAATGGAGATTCTGAGATACTTTTACTGGTCTTAATTGGTTAAAAATCAACAATGTGGTAGAATGGGCAAATGTGTTTCAAACACCTTCGATGTTAACATCCACTTTCACGCTTAGTTTGCTCTGTTTCTGACTCTGTTTTGTGTGGGATACCTCAGGCTAGGCTCAAAATACCCATATATTTAAAGTAATGTGGATTATTTGAGATGTGAGTTGTAAACCTTCAGTGTTCGGAATGGAATTGGTTTTGTTATAATGCATTACAGGAAAATTGTAATACAGAACAGGAAAACAATTTCCTGCTCGCATTAAATGTGTAATTATGCAGCCATTGTCACTCAATAAGTTATGCACCAAGCTTAGGTCAAGCAGCAGTTGTACGTTAGGAATGAAATATAGAATGATTTCATGTAATAGAACATTCATGTAACGTATTAGGTGTTACATTCATTATTATCATATAACAGTATTATATATAGCAAATAAGTACAATATATTTTTTTTTTAAATAATATGGTGTGGAAGTTAAACACATTAGGAGGAGGTTGCTAAATTTTGTATGCAAAAATATGCATCAAGATCAATGTGTTTGTGCTATGTGAGCTACTCAACTGCAGAGGGCTGCAGAGTCGACCTCGAGGTGGAAAGCTCTTCTACATAAATTCTCCTTCTCCTCCTTCTCTTGTCACTCACAATAACTGCATGAAATTAGGATTTTTACCCTTGCCTGTGTTTGTGAAATGAATGTGATCTCTAAAACTCTTTCTTTCAGAAGACAGTATGTTTGCTTTGATAACAGCTCATGCCAATGGGTAGAAAGAGGAGCCTTGACCTAGAAATGTTCTGGTCTTGTTTGAAAGAGCACATTTAAGACTTTTTTTTTTCTGTTTTGGTATGTTTTCAGTTGACTGTTTCAGCAAATATCTCTCTGGCAGCTTTCTGAATAACTGAAAACTCACATACTTTGCTTTGTATTTATATTCTTGCTCCAATACAAATGCTGAAAAACATGTCCATTTGTTTTCTGTACAGGATATGACAGGTGATTGCACTCATTTTTAACTAGGAGGTGTAAAAGGGGATGTGTATATATATATATATACAAACGTGTATATATATCCCCTGCTAAGGGAGGGTTCAAGCAGGGTATTTTTAACATCACTGTTTTACCTCTTATTCTGCTTTAGTATACACTTCCACCTTCAGTAATTTACATAAACATACATAGTCTATGAATAATGCATAAGTTACTTTAAATGCAGGGCTTCTAGCTCCCACAGTGAAGAAGTGTATACAACAATTTGATTGGCTCTGCTCTGTTTTCATTACTGGCAATTTCTGGGAACACAGGAGAGGTTGACAAGGCTGACAGGAATGGACAATATTTATTTTGTGAGAAATATCTGTAGCCTTTTCAAGGCGATTGTATTGCAGAATTTTGCCTGCCATTGTTGTTCCTTGAATTATGGGGTTTTTTTTACCCTGGGAAGAATGCATTAAAAGGTCTGTGATTGCTCTTTCCTAGATTCAGTCAGATCTCTTATTTTTTTTAAGGACACTGCTGATTTTTTTCTCTATTTGCATAAACATAAGCATAAGCTATAAATAAGTAAAGAACTTTCAGATTTCTTAAGGTCTCTCAAAGTAACAAGGCAATGTTAAGAAACTTCTGAAGAATTTGAAATATTTTGACATACAGAAATTAAAATATAGAGGATTTAGCTTATAGTATTTTAGGTTTGGGGGTTTTTTTAGGAGAATAAACTGCCTTCTAATACTTAAATTCGTGTTTTTCATCTGGGTCAGCTGATGCTGTTACAACATATAGGTTATCCTTATCTTAAGTAGCCACATGTGTTTTTAATAGAGGACAAAGACACAGTGTTAATTAACCAAGACACACAAAGGTTTTACTTCTATTTTAGCAATATTTTAGTCATGCCATTATCTTTATGCAGAAAGAAAATCAATTCCTTCCTTTCCTCTCCCCCCAAAGAAATGTCCTTTATTGAAAAGGCTGGGAGTCCTGATGCTGCTGCTGATTATGATTTGACCAGTAATTTTCTGAGTTCCTCAAGCATGTTCATGTAATCAAATAGTATTTTTCTTGAAATAAAATGATGGTCAGTGTGTCAGACTGACTGTAATAATCCTTCAGTTACACAAACAAAGGCTTAGGTTAGAATTTTTTGTATCTATAAATAACTTGAAATGATTTTTTCTGATTTCTTTCATTATTATGGGCAAATATTCAAGGTTACTAGAGCAAACATTTTCACGAGATGTTTAACTGAGGATTAGGTTATGTACAAGTTCCCACAGTTATCTTTGATTAATATTTTTCTTAGCTGGGGACACGGTCATTTCACAATCTGCTGCTTATATTAATCATTCTGTAAATGTATTTGGTTTAGCCACCAGTAGCTCATCACATCTAAGCAACCAAAACACAGTGCTGAGATGTCTTTTTTTTTATCTTTTTAAAGGTGGCAGCTGAACTTTGTCAAGAAGTTAGTATTTCAAGTCCAAAACTTCTATTTTTCTTACTCTTTAGACCTGGCCAAGAAAAGAACGTGAATGAATCAATAAGCAAAGACAATGTCTGAGGAGTAAAAAGCATATATGAGGGCAAGGCAAAATGCAAAGCCAACTCATTCACACATCCTCAGGAGTGCAGAGGTGTGTGGAGAGCAGGGTGTGACCACAACTGTTTTCCACCTGCACAATATCCCATTGTGCAAAGGGTGGTGAGCAAGGGCAGCTGGTGGGAAGTACCCAGCCCCTGAGGACCATCACTCTGTGAGGCAAACTCTGCCTTAAACAAGTACATCTGCTCCTATATTTTGCTATTTTAAAAACAAATTTCAAAATGCAACTGATAAATGCTTGAAGGATTGTTAAGAGGATGTTCTTCTTTCTATTTCTCTGCAAAACCTTAGCACAGGGTTTTGTTCGGTTCTGTGATGCCATCAGTTCCATCCTAAACTCATACACAAGCATCTGCAAAATCTATTTGCCCAGCTGCTAACATGTGAAATGCTTTTCATGTTGCTGATCACCACAGAAGAGAAGACTTTTTCCCAGAGACATGCAAATGTCTGGAAGAAAATCCGGAGCCAGTGAAGCTGCCACATGGTGTGGTTTGTTACAAACCAAAAATTCAGGTGTTCACCTCTTACATGCACAATCCAGGCCTTGTTTTTAGAGAAGTCTGGAGGAAATCAGCTTTTGATGAGATTTTTTTGACTAAATTTGGTGGAAATATATGTAAGTTGTTGGATTTTTATGTGTTTTGGGGAGTTTGGGATGATTTTTTTTGTTTTCCTTTTTCCCCATGGCTGAGGAGAAGGCAATTCCTGTGCATTGAATAATTCTAAGCAAAAAGAGAGAAAGAAGAAAACCTGGTTCACTTGGCTCTGATCTTCCCACAACTACTGTAAATTTAGTACAGTGGAATCCTAATCAAGATGCCCTGGCAGATGGCCCTTTGTCTCCATTAAGAAGAATACTTGATTAACTGAAAATGTTGCTTGAATAATAATTTCTTTGGAAAGATACAGTGCCCATTGAATAACTGAGAGGCTCTTAAGGCAGTTCCTTACCAAATCAAGGTTATCAAAGGTGACCAAATCAGGTAATCTAGGGTGGCTCTGGGATACCAACCATGGCAACTGGTGATGTGCAGCTGAGCTGAAATGAACTGCTGAGAAGTAGGAATGAGTTTTGGGCTCACTGTGCACCGAAGGTTAGGCAGTGGATGAAAATGCCCATCAAGATATCAAGAAAAGTTGAAGTATGGAGACAACAAAAACTCACAGATGCCACTGTGTGATTCGGTCATGCCCCTGATGTAGAGAGCAGTCATCTTTATTTCTCCATGGAGGCTGAGAATATGAATTTAATTTAGATTTATTTCTTTGTCATAAAAAATGTATGATAAATTAGCAGTAAGCAATCTTAGCAAGATGGTTTTCCTTTAAAAACACCTCACTTCGGCAACTGCAGTGTGCAAAATTCTTTCTAGTCCTAATGACTTAAGAAGTTCTCAGCATCCTATAAAAGATTTCACTCATCAAAAGTGGGTCATAACATCATCCTCATCACATCTGCCTTTTGTATACTTGATACCGATCTGTCGTGCCTCGGCTCCATCCTGTCAAGATACAATCAATCATGAAAGGAAAAAATGAAAACATCTCATTTTGAGATTGAGTACCTGAAACAGCTTTTTCTCTTCTTCTGTAATTACAAGGATTCTGATTCTTGTGGTCCTTTCCTCTCTGAGTAGACTATTCAGTGGGTGTCATTTCAGCAGCTGTGCAATTATTCCCATTGTTGGCATATTGTGCTGGTTTCAAAGTGGTTTTTGCACCATTAACATTAGTGCTGGGCCTGGGGACTGTTGGGACTGGAGGAGACCTGAATGCTGAAAAGCTCTGTGTTGCATCGTTTTGGGATGCAAGACAATAGATCAGGGTGGAAGCAGTTTCTGTGCAGAAGAACAAAATACATGTAAGCTTCCAGAGACTGGGCAGACTTATTCTGTTGTACAATATCCTGCTCAGAAAGGGTTTTTTGTGAGGACAGTGGTCCCAATCCCACTCAGTCAAACTGTTATCACTAACACAGAAGGAGAGTTAAATCACAGAAGTGGACCTGAATCTGGTTCTACCATTAATGTACTAGAGATGCAAGAAGCTTTCTGCCAGTGGTTCAGTGCTGGTTTGCAGAATTTCCATCACGGTAGTTCACCGTGAGGGACGTGTAGTGTTCTTAATTTCTGCGTTTTCTTCCTTTCTTTAAGACAGTGTGACTTCCTGTAATTCCTAAAATGTCAGGACTGGGAAGACTGATGGCATGTAAGGAGTGTACACACTTGTGCCTCTCATGCACCTTAAAAAATGAAGCCAAATGTTTATCTGGATGAAATTTAGCAACGTAGATATACCAGAAATTCTGAACAGATGTCATATTTCAGGCCCTGTTCAACATTATCATATTTAATTGTGAGCTTCAGCTGCTTGAGTGCCATGATACAATATTTAAGATGCCTTTTGAAGTTCAATTTGAAAACTTGGCTGTATGAGCAGAGTTTTAAAGCTGTGGGGGTTTGTGTCTTGCTTGTTTCATTAAGCGAAATGGGTAAAATCAAGGTATGGCTTGTTCAACTGTAAGCAGAGACACAGTGGTCACGTGAGGAACAACCTGCTTCAGAGCAATCAAAGAGGAACCGTCCATCAGTCAGTCCTGTCCACATAAGGAGGAGCAAATCCAGCTCTTTGGCCACCCTGATGCTCCTGACTCTATCTGCCTGTTTTTCTCCTTGTACTTTTTATTTTTGAGGTAAATAGCAGGGAGAAAACACAGTTTAGTTATCGACCAGTAGCTACTACAAACACCCTCAGTCTTTTTCCTGTCTTGCAACTTGGGCAGATCTGGCATCTGGATAATTACTGTCTCTATCAGATCTCTTTCCTTACTGCAAGTGAATCAATATTTTAATATTTTGGAAATTATTCCTATTGACTGCAGTTTGGGGCTGGGGCTGGGGCTGAGCCCTTAAGTCCTGATACAATTCTTCGTCTGTCAAAACTCACTGCGGCATTTGCCTGATCAGGGATGGTATGGCAGTAATTTTCAGTGCTGAGTCTGCTATCTGTTCTCCTGTGCTATTAGAGAAGATGCATTTCTTTCCTATTGGGGGGAGGAGGAAAAAGCACCTGCCTTTATATATTTCTATAATAGCAATCTGACTGTAATTGGTGTTTTCCAAAATGCTGGGAAACAGATTTTAGCCGCTATGAATCTGCTTGGTGAAGCTGACTTTAATGGAACTGTTTATATGCCCTTAGATCTACTGATGAGCTACAAAAGTGTTCTGCTGATTCATTGTTACATTCTTCTGGAAAGATGAGACCTCCTGGAACCATCGCCCTCCCCTGTTTCGGGACCCTTCTTGCTCTCCTTGACTTGCTAACCAAAACCTAAATGGTTGTGGAGTTCCACCCGAATCTAAGAGATGTTATACTTATTGGTTTAGCCATCCAACATTCAATTAACATTCCCAAATTAATTCAATTAACCCCATTTGCCTCAGCTTTCTGAGGTTCCAACTTTTTCTCTTCCTCTTTATTTTTCACAGAAGATTTCTCTTTTATAACATTTTGGTTCATTTTCAAGGAGACTTCGTGGAAAAAGCTGACATTCTGAGAGATAATTCCTTGGGTATGTGTCAATGAATAAACTATACTTCGTAAGTTCTTTCAGAACCCTGATGTAAAAGCCAGTGTTTCTTGGCTGGCTCTTCATTGCCATGTGTATGCCTGGTGCTGGATGATTATATGGTTTCAATCAAATATCTCTGATTTCCTGACAATTACTACTACTGCTTTAGAAAGAAGTTGTGGATGGATTCTCAGATCCCCAGAAGCTTTTCTAAGACTGAGAGATGCACATATTATCTTGACAAGGTTATCAAACGAGCATCTAAAAACCATCGTAATCCTGGGAGAAGATTTTCTCACACTGAGGAAACACTGACAAGGATGTAGGTGAAGGTACAAGAAAGATCCTCAAAAACATCAAATTTAACAGAGCAATCCCAGAACCCCTATGTCCAGAAAAATATACTTTGGATTTTCATTACTTCTATTTTTCAGCTCTTCTTTTCCTTTTGAGGGGCGGGGGGTGTGGTTAACATTTAGATCTGGAACATAAATCCATTTGTGTCATTCAAGGAAGCGATCCAGCAGAGGACTTCCAGCATCCACAACGTGCAAATGGAAGTTGATTTATTTGGAGAACTATTTATTTAGTTTAGGATGTTGAAATGGTGAACGATACCTGTAAGTCAGATTTCCATCTGTCATCATAATATCTGTATGGTCAAATAAATAGAGGAGTTTCATGGTGCTTGTACACAAGCCAGAGGGGTGATTGTGAGAGCCTGCCTGTGCTCTGCTGCACTTCTTGGAGTGTTTCTTTAGTTGTACTGGAATAGGCCTGTGACAGCCTTTGGGTTGCATCACACCAGAAAGCATACATCTATTTTACCTCTTGACGTGGATGGAATGGGTTTATCTGAATCACCTCCATGGATTTCATCTGCCCATGCGCCAACGTGAGGAGGTGACAAGCACTTGGCTTGGTGTAGCCTGACCTTGTTGGTGTCAATTGAAAATCATGCAATGTAACAAAAAAACCCTGAAAATGTAGCCAGGGTTGGTTCAGTTATTCTTGCTTAAGTTAACAAATGGAGGCAAGCATGGGCAATATTGATCCACAACTCCCAAGACTGTGTTCCATTGGCTGAAGGCCACCTTGACCCTTTTTCGTGGCTGCTGCAATCTGAACAGCCAGATTAACTCAGCTCTCTGCCTGCTGCCTGTGTTTTGCTGCTTAACCATGTTCTTGATCTGAATGTGATCTCCTGGAAAGAGGTGATGCTAGGGCAGTTCATCTTAGTTTTAAAATTAATTCATCTTTAAAGACCATTTCCTTCTAAACACACACATTTTCCCTATTTGCCTGGGAGCTACGGCTGAGGAACTTTGAGTAATCTGCACCGTTCCCATACTTGCTGTTGTTTGATGCATCTGATGCAGTTATTCTCATTCTGCCTCTGCATATCTTGTAGAACACCGCCACAAAGCTCTCTGTGAATATATGTCCTTTATGTCCTCCTGCTAAGACCCTGCCTACGGTGACCAGTGCTGCTTCTATTCATATGATAAACAGAAAGCTGCATCCACTTTGCATTATTGTTTCAGCCTGTTAGTTTTCAGGTGGTGCCCTTGTTCACTGAGACTCCTGTGCGGAAAAGGAGCCTCATTATACAAAAACAATTGCAGATTTCACTTGGTTTGTTTTTTTGTTTGTTTTTTTTTTTTTTTAAAGACAGCATCTAATCTGCAGAAAATGCAAGGAGAGTTTGAAATGGAGTTATACAGTTGCTCTGGACCGCTGGAAGTCTCAGCAGTGAAATGCTCAGCAGTGAAATGTTGTAGTTCAGAGTCTCCAGCCAGCGGTTAGCGAAGAGCATGAAGTGAGATTTAGGTGTGGGAAGTTTGTCACCTGCAGTGTTCCTGCAGGTCAGGTCCAATGTAGTGCCAGGACTTTGGATGATAAGCAAGCTACGTCCAATCCTGTTAAAAAAACACAAAGACTCACATCAGGAGGATCACAGTGACTGTGCCTTCTTGGGCAGATTTGTGACACAACTTGTGAAGAAACTCTTGACAACTTCAGGATCATCTGCTTAACGACTCACTGATTTGTTTGCTGTTTGCACATGCCTAAGAAACTCCTGAAGTGCTCGGGCTTCCTCTTTTCCTCAGCAGAAGTGAAATTTGTTGATTATGAAGGCCTTTAATAGCATCAACCAAGCAGAAATCTGAAAGATTATATGTTGTATCAAGCCTCTGTTGGGCTGTACTGTGTGTTCCAATGTTTGTACTCTATTTTCCCGCTCTTTAAGCAAGAATGGGAAGAGGAATGTATTTTCTGTACATTTGATCTCTTTGTGGCAGATGTCCTGGACGTCTAAGATGCTCTTGTCATTCACCATGCAGGACCAAGGAACTGTCCCTTCTCTGAAATTTCTCCTTGTCCAGCCAAATACATTCTTTTATTCACAGCACTTACTCCCCCTTAAATCCAAGCAGCCTGTCTGTAAATTTAGCCTCAGATATTTAAGATAAAGACGTCTCCCTGCCTGCCCTTACTAGTAATGTCTTTTTTTTTTTAATTGCTTGTTTTTCTTCATTCTTTCCTCCAGTCCATTTCCATGTTGTAGTGGGTTGGCTTTTGGATTTTTAGGTCTTCCTTAACAACGAAGGTCAGGATCCATGGAAGTATTCCCTAGTTTCCTTTAATGTAACACAACATATGAATAAGGTGTAGATAAGAGAGTTTGCTCAAAAGCATTTTTATGCATAGCAGTGCAAATAAAGCTATCCTAATAGAAAATAAAGCTTAACAGCTAAGCTAAGCCAAAAAAAATATCAGCAGCTTTTGCCAACAAAAAAACTTTTTTACATCTTACAGCACTTTCCTGATTAAAACATTAAAATCTGTCATTTCTGACTTTTAGGATTACGGCAATGACAGGGTTTTTGCTGGTCACACGGGAATCTGTGGAATCACTAGGGCTTTTTTGTGGAGCATTAAAATCAGGCTTGCTTAGTGGGTTCAAACAAGCCAAGAATTCTGCATGATTCCTCAAGGTGGTGAGAGGTCCTGGCTGTTGCTGAGTGAGGACTGGAGAAGTGCAATGCTTCATGAGGCTCAGTCTTGTGTTACAGGGAATTTGGTGCTATTGGAGTAATGAAGGATGTCAAGCTACGTCAGTGAGAACTAAGAAACAAGAAAGAAGAGATACTGGAGAAACTGACAGCCCAGTGCTTTACCTCCAAGCAGCTTATTGAGTCACTACCAGCCGTGTGAAGTGTACGGTGCAGGAAAACTCTGTCATAATTTTACACCACACTGGAACTAATAAAGCAAGGTGTAAAATAGTGGGAACTCAGGGGTTGTTTACTTGCAATAAACAATGTATTCCATCTCAAACTTTGCATAACAGGTATTAGAGGACTGTTGGAGGTTTTCTAGGCTTCCGAGTTTCTGATTAACATTATGGGCCAGCCTAGGAGTAAGGCTACATTTCGCTGTGCATATTGAAATCCAATTTCAGTCCTTGTTATTGCTCTTTTGGTAGCACTTTTGGTAGCCTGTGGTATTTATTTGTTTCAGATCTTGTTGCTGCTGTCTGGTCATTGTATGTTCCCATGCTGTTAACAACCCGGAGTAGTTAGTGTTGGCAAAAGATACAATGGTTTACCAGTGGAAATCTTGCAGTTAAATGAGTTATTTGTTACAAGGGAAAAAGCATAAGCATTTCAGAGGAATTCTTTAAGAAAATTATAACACCTATTATGTTTATTTTGTGCATCAGGGTTTGGAGATTTTCCTTCCCTTAGGTAAGACCATACTTTGCCTCTGAAAGTTGGGCTAAGGTCACCATGCCAGATCACAATCATCAGCTCAAGAGTATAGAATCATATGGCAAGTCAGCAAAAAGCTTTCTTCCAGAAATTGCTTTAGGTTGAAAAAAATCTGCACGTCAATATGCAATAAAGTTCTAAGTATTTGAATGCATGTGATGGTGATCTCAGATCCAAATCTGCAAAAGCAGAGGTTTGCAGATCCATGCTGAGGTTTTAGCTAATGAGCTTTATTTTCATAGTTGGGACAGGGTGACTGAGTGCACCCAGCTGGGTTCTGTGACTCGTTTGACATATGGTAATGTATGAAGTCACCAAAAATCATGTTTTATCTGGAGTTTTGAGGGCTGATTTTTCACCTAAGTGCGGTTGTACACACACTATCAGCCTGACTCTCCGGAAAATGATACCTGATTGCACTACTGGTCTGTTAGTTTTCACTGATTAGTTCTAAAATTGTCTGGTCCGTTTTGAAAACCAGCCAGAAGGGTCATAGATGTTAATTTCTTATCAATGCTGTAAAGAATTGGCAGCCAGTCACAGAAAGGGACCTGTGCTGAGCCATGACAAGAGTGGAGATGTGAAGGACTTGGCTGTCCTCTTCAGCCAGCAAACTGAGGGCGGGGTGGAAAATGCAAGCCCAAATCGGTGCCCCCTGGAGAGGCAGAGGCAGTTACAATTCAGACTCTTGTCCCTTCTGAGAGGCAGCAGCCAGCTGATCCAGCACCCACAAAATCATGGCATACGCTGTCAAGTGGGCGGGAAAGGGAGGTGGATAAGCAGCAAGAAAAAAATACGAGGCACAGGGCACACATCCCCAGGAAAACAGTCCTTCTTAGTTCATTTACGACACAGTAGGAAAAATTTCCCCTCCACCATCACCCCATGTTCACCCTGGAGAGGCTGGCAGCACCATGAGAAGGAATATTTGAAGGAGGAGATGCCCCTCAGCAGGCAGCTCTGATGCACTTCTCTTTTCAGCAGATAGTTATCTGTAACATGATCGGATATCAATAGCAGTGAAAATTGGTGCACACAAAGGGTGGGGTTTTTTTGTAGGATTTTGGGATGTCCAGGCTGAAAGAAATGTAAAAAAAGCCAATGATTACTCTGGAGGACCAGATGAGTTTGTTAGAATATGCCTAAATCTGCACTTTGAAATTCATTATTGGCTTTGATCAGGCATTTGCAGGCTTATAAGTCTGATGACTCGGGTGACCTTTATAGAAAGGTCAGGTGTGTTTGCCAAGTAGATTTTCTGCATTTGAAGCATGTGTAATTACCATAAAAATTATAAGGAATATAGATCTTCCTTAAATTCAGTTTGGAAGTTTGTTATTTTATTCTTTGTCTTCAACAGTAACAGCTGAGGCCAGTAAATCCTGTGATTTTTTAATATGCTTTGTTTTGGTAAGCAAAATATTCACTAAAGTCATATTTTTAGAATTATTCTTTTTGTGAGAGGATTAGCCAGCATCTTTGGATGTTTCATTTCCCTTCTGTAAGAACAGAAAATGTGAATCTAAACTTAGACCTCTGATTCATCTGCATTCACATTTCAGCAAGGTACTTAAGACTGCTGAGTTATTGATATTTCAAGAGTTACTCTGGACAGAAGTGAAAAAGAAAAAATATCTATACCACAAATATCAGAAGAAATGCAGTTAGGAGGGGTCATATCTTCTGCCTTAGGATGGGGCAGATGTTTTATTTGTTCAACAATGAGTAAAAATCCTTATAGTATGTTTCATCTGAGTAGCTGACTGCCCTCGGGTGGCTGACTGTGGTGTGAAAGGCAGCGCAAAATGAAGAGAGCAGAGTGGTTCTCCTCTTTCTTTGGGTGTGCAGGGAGTAATTAGAATTTGGGTACGGAGGCTGCCTCTTTTAAGACCTTACAATTTTCCTGGATAGGAATTTGCAGGATATGGTGTAGCAGATTGGATGGCAGAGAAGAGGCATTTGGAGACTCACAGGATTGAGAGAGGAAGAAATCACGCGGAGGGAACTTCCTGTTGGTTGATCTCAGTTCATGTGCAAAAAAACAAGAAGAAGGACTAACAAAAGTCTATCCCTTTTCCAAGGAAACACCTAAGCCGATTGTGGTACAAACTCCTCTTAACCATTCATAAAAGTCTTTGGAGATGCAGACTCCATAGCATCCCTAAGCCACCTATTTCAGTGTTTCATCACCCTTACTCTTTGAGAGATTTTCCTAAGAGAGAATCATCCTTGCTCAGATGTGGAGATACTGTCCCCAGCCTTTCTTTAGCATCTCTTGCATATTTGAAGGCTCTTACCACGTTCTTAGCCACCTTTTCTCAAGATGCGATTTCACACATGGTTGAGGATGACCAAGCCTGCTCCCATGTTGAAAAAGTTGTCTCCACCTTTCCACCACCAAAAGCCACATCTTCCTGTTGACCAAACTCCAAGTGCTTTTAATTCCTTGAGTTTAAAAAGAATAATGGAGTAGAAAGTTGTTCCAACTACTTTTTTCCTGTTCCGATACGTGCACATTCAGGAGTGTGAATGTGTGGATGCACTTTAAATGAATGTGTTTTACTCAGAGTTATACTTGGTTGCACAGATTAGCAAACCTTTATTATAAAGTCAAACCTTTTCTTGTTTGTAGCAATTGGAATATTGTTATTGGGCAATAAGTTCATTAGAGGACAGGTATAAAAAACATAAAATAATGATCAGACTCCCATTTTTACAGAGTTCAGAGTTGTGATGGTTGATGAACATGGCAGTAATAAATTTTGCAATATAGTGAAGATTATTTGTAATATATTAATTCATGGATGCCTGACAAAGTATCAGGACAGTCTGGGAAGGTGGAAGTGTTTGTGTGAGTTCTACTTTTGTGTATTATTTTGTGTTTGTATGTACTGGGTATGTCAATGTTTGTGCCTATGTGCAGGCAACATAGATTTAGAAATCTATAAATTGTGCTTAAATGAAATAACAATCTTCATGTACCTTTATCTCATGGAGATTTCTTTTTTTTTGACTTTGTACAGCTCAGTCTTGTAACTGCTACAATTTTTTATTACAGTATTTCTTCAGCACAAATACTTTTTCCCCAGCATGTGATAATCAAAAAATCTTCACTAATTATGAAAAAGAAAATTTCTTTCCAAGTACACAATGCTTGTCTCCCTCTCTTGCCCCATCTTAACAAGCTACCTAAAATACAGCTTTCCAGATTTTCATGTGGCAGGACCTGCTGGGAGGGATGAGCAATTACACACTGACCAAACACCTCTCCCTGCCACTTTGAGTTTCTGACCCAGGGCGAAGTGCTGCTGCAAACCAGGAGTCTCTGCCCTAGCAGAGCTGGTTGGTTTGACCAAGGAGAGCAATTCCCAACTCCATAGAAGTTAAGTTCAAAGTGTGCTGGACTTGTGTTTCCATTCTTTGAGCCAAAAGAAAACTGATACTAGTAATGTGTGCCAATAAGACTAATGGTAAATTTTCTCTTAACTTTTAAATAACATTTCAAAGTTTAGATAAGGTAAATCACCTGGTCAGCAGATGAAAACTTATCTACAAACTATCTATGTAGTAGCTATATACGATATACAATATACTATATATCTAAATGTTTTTGTACATAGAAAATTGGGTCATCATAAGTTATTTCTCAAGATAATTTGAAAGGCCGATGACAAACGAGAATTCAAAGTGGGACAATTTTGACATTGGACTACTTGAGTTGAAAATTTCTGGGACTTTTACAACCAAAGGCTTTTAAAAATATTGTTGTTCTCAAAATAGCTATTACAACCCTCAATTGCCTCTTGTCTCTCATGATGTTCTGCCTGGGATGGGGAAGGTGAAACCTATCAAATTAAATGGCACATTTTCTCCTTTGCTGCTGCAGGAAGCCCATAAATAGGGCTGACCAGAAAGCAGGATACTATTTGGTTGAGGGACCTGGCACACTCATAGCTCAAATAAATGATCCAGGCAAAGTCTGTCTCTTTCTCTTGCTAAGTTCAGAACTTTATAACACATCTGAATGAAAATACTTCAAAACTGGAATTTCAATGAAACTGTTTTTTTTTTTTTCTTCATGAAGAGTTCTAATATTTTCTTTTTTTTTTTTCCTTTATTTTATTCAATGAATATCCACTCAGTCACAAAAAAGCTGTATTTTCAGTAAAATCTTGGCACCAGCTGCCAAAAGAACTTGTCCTACTGAGGGATCGAAATTAGTAACGTTTTCAAAAGAAATCAGCACATTTTAAAGTCCCTTGGAACTCTGGGCTGTGTATGTGACAATGAGACATGAGCTATTGGGGACCGAGCTCTTCTGAAAATCTGACACTCCTTTAGGAGGTTAAATTGGAACTGAGTCTTTTTGAAAGTTTGGACTCAATTGTGATGTGCTGAGTTCTTTTTTTAGAATAGAGGTCTGCACGTGCATTTTTGAGAGGGCTGCGTTACAAAGGATGTCTGCACTAGATGGTGAATCACGTGAAATATTGTATGGAAGGCTTTCTGGTTAGGGAACGTGGTTAATAAAAGCACACTGAGGTGTAGAGGGAGTAGGATGTTTTAAGAAGGCAGAAAGCCCCAACCTTCTTCTCTTTTCCTTTCATAATCTGCGCTGACATGACGTCCTTCCTTTAGTACTGAAAGTAAGTTAGTAGTGTTCCCCCTGTTTCATGTCAGTGAATGACATGAAATCCGTGTGTTGAAGAGTACCTGCTTGCTGCAGGTCATTTTTGCCAAACTGAAGAGAAGTTTGGAAAAAATTGGGATTTTTTACTAACTTTGGTCTTGCTAAATTATTTTGTAAATACTTCTAAGGTTGGAAAAGGATACTGCAAATTTTGCCATTGAAAAATTCCAGTTCCTATGAAATTTTTTCACTATTGTGTGCAAATATATTCCAGCCTGAGTTGGAAAGGTGTAGCCTGGCAAAGTGACAAAACAGCTTCTTGGAGCCCAAAAATGTTAATTAAGCCACAACAAGTGCAGCATCACTTTTAATGTGATTTAATTTTTTTGTTCTTTGCACATCTTTGGTATTACCAATGTTGATTTCTTGCTTGCATTGTAGAATTTGATATCCTCAGTTCCAGGCACAATTTGTTTTGCGCTGACGTGTGAGCCCTATTTTAATAGGGCTAAAACCATGCAAGTGGTCAGGTGCAAAACATCTTTAGCAGGAACTTTCATATATGGCGATTTCTGTGACAAGATTGTCATTTATGGGGAGATTTGCACAACCAGGTAGTTCTATTTAAAGTCTTAAAAGATTGCAATGCATAGAATTATGAAATATAGCTAGAATAACTGATAATTTTCTCTCTCATCAAGATGAATAGATGCTTGTCGGCCAATCTAATGGGATGAATAATGGGTGTGAACTGGTTAATTCAATCTATGGCATTTATTTCCTTTTAGCTACATTTTACTAACTTCTTTAGATACTGCACAGCTGCGTTTTGGAGTGAATTCATCATGATGTCATTACCAACCAGCTTTATTCTAATTACACATAATAATATCTACTGAGCAGAAGTGATTATGAGAGATTCTATGGAAGAGATTTGCTTAATTTCAGTTGGAGAAAGGAGTATAAAAGTAAGAAATGTATCTCATTTCCCGTTGGCGTTTGTAGGCACGAGGGATGTTCAACGTGCTCAGAGGTGCGTGCTTCAGGCAAGATTTTAAAAATTACTCATCTCAAAATGGCCAGGCAAAACCATCACTGAATAAATCCCATATCAGGGCACTGGAAAAAGCATGCTAAAGAGCCCTGAGTGCCCACCCGTGTCTGGAGGTCTGGGTGTCAGTCCACCTGCAGCAGCTCTGCAGGTGGTGCTGCACTGCGGGCACCACCCGGGCTCGCGCTCCGCAAAGGGACGAGGTTTCACACAGACCTGGTGAAACATCATCTGGTTTCACAGCAGATTCGGAGCGACAGCTTTAATGAGGGAAGGGGCAGAAGAAGCCCTCCTTTAGCACCCTCTGACAGCGGCTGCTCCTCAGGCAAAACACACAGATGCGTTATCTCCTTTCAGCCAGGAGGTGTTGCTGAAGCGTGGCAGAGCCTGGGAACGCTGCAGCTTCCCACTCACGCTTAATGCTTTGTAGAAAATACTGAGCAGAAGGCAAACTGAAAACAGCACTGGGTACATGAAGTTTTGTGTATTATTGAATGAATATCCCATCTTAAAACTATGTGGTGAAAACCAGCACTTTTCATAATAATCCACGTGTTTAATAAGAATTCATTTTAAAATGTTCCTGGTAATAGCATATCTGAACATTGCAGCCCCAGTTTAAACCATGTATTCTTTATAACAGACTTCTCTTTCAGTCAATGTATATGACATTGCCAACCACTGTTAAATAAAACCAGTTGAAATCATCATCACTTTTTCATTACTGACTTTTAATATTGGTGAAAATAAACCCTAAAGTAGGGAAAACTATGCTGCAATCAAATTATCAAGAGTATAATCAACTTCACTCCAAGAATTCAGCTGGTTGAAAAAAAGGACATTAAGCCTTCTGCAACAATGAAGCCTTATAAAAGCAGGATGGAGGACTATTCGCAGCCTCTCAAACTGGGATCCACTATTGCAAAATATTTGGGAATCTGTTCTTGTTTCTTTTCTGGTGATGTAAATTTGAGGCAGCCTGATGGCATCCAGTGGCATTCCAACTGCATCCAGTGGCACTCCTCCAGAATTATAGTGAGGAAGGGACAGGAAACCTGCTCACAATAACACTTTTTCACCAGTATTTTGACATCTGTATTAATTATTCATTCTTAATAAATTCTCCCAAGACCAACCTGGCCAAGACCACCTATTTAAGTCAAAGCCATGGAGACAGATTCAGAGTGCCCAGCAGAGTGGTAGGAGGTGAATACTGTGGATTAGGGAAACCAATCTTAAATGACTGCATTTGATCAATGTGCTGCCTTCTGCTGGGGGATTTTCTGATTGCCAAAACGATATTTTTTGTAAGAAAACCTCCTTGTTCTGCTTGACAAGTGCCCTATGAAAGAATATCTGCTGATTTAGGTTGATGTGCTTTGAACAGTTTTAGCTAAGTTCCCAAAATATCCCCAGGAGGATGTTGCTGGACTATTGAAGTCTTCTTCAAGCAGTATTTTAAGAAACAATATCAAGGTATGTACAGTTACATTTGAGTGTTGTGCCTTGTTAAATCAGCAGATGCAGTAAAGAAAGGTAATTTTACAGGTATTCTTGTTACAACAATAATTGGAAAAAGCATGTTTTCCCATCTCTCAAAGTTCAGATTCTGCCAGTGCTCTGTATATATAAGAAACACATGAATTCCAACTATTATTAAAGAATTGGAGAACAAAATTTGGTATGGGAGAAGGGAAATTTTAATTCAAAATTGTATTAGTTTTTACAAAGTCAGTTATTTGAACATCCTTTTTCTGTTATACCTGCCTACTTTTTCCAGATGACGTGACAAAAATTGGTAAGTTCTATTTTTGAGATCTAGTATTTTTATAGAGTTCCAGGACACTGTTAACCCACCATTTCCTCCTTGTCATGTGGAACAAGTTACACTCAGCTTAATCCATGAATCATTTAGACTCCATCCAGACTCCTGGGCTTCGAAGTTGCCTCATCACAAGACCTATCAGCCCAATGTGACCAGTGGTAGAACCAGAGGGCATGGACTTAAGCTTCGTCAGGGAAAGTTTAGACTTGATGTGAGGAAAAAATTCTTCACTGAAAGGGTGATTGGCCATTGGAATGGGCTGCCCAGGAAGGTGGTGGAGTCACCTACCCTGGAGGTGTTTAAAGGGAGACTGGATGAGGCACTGAGTGCCATGGTCTAGATGATGGTTGGTGTTAGTGTTAGGTTATAGGTTGGACTTGATGATCTCAGAGGTCCTTTCCAACCTTATGATACTGTGATACTGTGATAATTCTGTGCTTTCCAGCCAGAAGTTGTGCTGCAGAATATACTCACTTGGTTGGTGATGTGTGCTGGAAAAGACTTGGTGTGGGTGTTTGGAGACAGAGTGCTACAGCACTCCAAACGCTTGTCATGGTCTCTTCCGTATTGTTTCTGCACTTTTGAGGAGCTTCACATTTTTAAAAGCACACTGTGCAGGTGTTCTAATGACAGTTTACAAATCCCTGCATGAAATTTTATCACCTTCGAATTCCCATCATGGCTGCACAGAGCAGAATCACCTCCCCCACACCTCCCTTGGCAGATGTGGTGGGTCACGTATACTCCAGGTCGTTTTCTCAAGATTCTTGTCTCACCCAAACCTGTTTTTTTCTTGCACCTGTATTTCACAGCACTGTGACATCAGCATAGCTGGGTGTGTGGGATGGTGTAGGTGAAACCCAGTGAATGGCACCTCTCATCTTGTTAGACATAAAGATGTGAGCATGCTGCACTTCTCAAGCAGCAGGGGTTACAGACGGGCTATTTCTTCTCTCAGTGCAACTAGAATTCTGTGTTGCCCTCACCTGATACGTTTTCCAATTTGTACAACACCTTCTTTCTCAGATCTCTTTTTTACCTTTCTTTTTTCCCCTTTAGCTACCGTTGCAACAAATTTATCATATGTAGAAACCTTGAGTATAATAGATGACTTCTGGATCTAAAACGACTGCAGCAGGGTTTATGGCAAATACCGGCTGAAACTCAGTTACGCTGAGTTACTCAAAATGTTAATTGAATTTTCATTTTTATATTTTCTATACAAATAAAATATGTAAGAATAACATAATCTCTGTGCTGGATATTTTTGCATACACTTTTCAGTATACATTTTTCTTCATAGTGCTATAATATATTTTAAGATATTTCTGCTTAGTTGCATTATTCAGTTCAGTGACTTCAGCATTTCTTAGCTACCCCATTAATAAAAATATTTGTAAAGAAGCTTTTTAGCTATTTTTTATAGTTATAAAAGACTAAACAAAGTAAAATAAAACACTTGGTAACTCCACTAAGTATATTACAAGCTTATGTGAAAATAGATATGTGATGTTAGTCCTTTGGTGACCATATCGGAAAAGGGTGTCAAATGTGAGAATATTAAAATAATAAAGGAGGAGCTCTTCTGCATCTGGTGTTGTCATCATCTCTCTACAGAAACAATATTCACCTTTCAACAGCTCCATCAGTACACAATTCTCCATCAGCCAGGTTATCAATAGCCTCACTTTTCTCACTATTCTCACACCGATGCTGGGTCAGAGAACACTCCTCTTGCATTTGGAGCCTGTTTTGTGCTGGGAGGCATTGCCAATGTGCTGGAGGTTGGCTTTGCAATTCAAAGTACTCTTGGGAAATTGTAGATGTGATCTTTCACTCTTCACAGAGAAAGGTACCAACTACCGCATGTAGGCATAATTAATAAGCTACAACAATGTAAGATGGGGAGACAATTATTGCTAAGATCTCGGCTGGAGCAGCACACACAGTCTTAGCCACCACACATCAAGAAAAATATGGACCAGTTGCAGAGGATTTCAAGGACAAAATTAAAATGAGAGTAAGTCTACAAAACCATGGCCCAGCTGGAAAGGATTAAACAAAACAGGGTCTGTGTAGGCAGACAATACAGCAGGTTTAGGTTTGTGAAAGCTGCTACAGAGGCAGAAAATGACTTCTCCATGTCTATAAGAAGTAGAATAGGAAACAGTCACCTTAAATTGCAGCAGTGAATAAAGAAGAAAACATCGTGCTACTGAGGCACCAGCACAGCTTGCACGAGGAGGCTGTGAATCCAGCACCAGTGGAGATACAAGCAGACTGGACAAGCACCTGCCAGGAGTGACTTTTGTGGTGGTGAAGCTGAGCAGAGGAATGGGTCAATGAGAGATTTTGGCTGTTACTGGCCTGTGCTTTAGCTGATTGCGATTGCCCCCTTGTGCTCTTGCTGGCCTGGGATGGCTGGGAAAAAACAGGGCTAATGCAGTTTATTGGAATACCAGATTGGTAAGGGGCACGATGTGTGCAGCTGTGTTGGCTGTAGTCTGGATTCTGGGTTGGGATCAGCCTTCTGGCACAAGATCTGAACCTACTCCATCATCTCCTCCTTATCCAAGCTGCAGTCTCGGATGCAGTACCTGACTTCGTTAGAGTTGTGCCTGTTTATCATCTTCCTCAGACTATACTGTAGATGATAGAAAAACCAATCCTGAATTCACAGATCTTCCATGCAGCAACTCTAGCCCTGGTACAAATAATAGAAACAATCATGGTTATTCATGTAAACTTTGCAGTCATTATGTCACTCACATCTAGCCTCAGACCTCTCTCACTGCTGTGTTGCTTTCACACGTGCAAACGTGCCTTCTCTTCTTGTTTTGAGAAAAAAAAAAGACCTTTCATCAATGTTTCTTCCTGTTTATTTGTAATGAACAGATAAATAGATAATAACAATAGAGAAACTTTTTAAAAAAATAATTTCTAGATCTTATTTCTGTTCTTTTATCAATTTACATTAATGTAACTCTTTATGAACAGGAAGTCACTCTTAATTTACATCAGTGTGTGTAAAAAATGAAAATCAAGCATTTGTATCACTAATTAGTCTCCATTTGTGTAGTGGGAGACGGACTGCTTTTGCTCATAGGACAAATTCAGACAGATGAGTGTCTCTAGGCATCATTATTAACAGTTTAATTGTAGCAATAATTTAATATGCATCTCATTTAGTCTCTCCTTCATTTCTGTGCCATTTCATGCTAGCAAAAAGACACGTGCTTCTACTTGCTGCTTTTCAAGAGGTTATGTTTGTCTTGCATTACTCAGCTACACTTTAATGTCACTTGTTTGTCCGTTTCTCCTTGCTTTTGATTGAAAGGTGCCAAATGTCACAACAGACATTTGAATATATCTGTCCATATTACTTTAACTCATACTACCTCCTCCACCAGGCACGTAACACAAACTCAAAACACAGAGGATGACACCCTTCAAAGCATTTTCGTTGAGGAATTCAGTGCAAGATATTCCTCAGGTGGGTTGGAAAAATACTTCACAACTGTTTGGTTTTAGCTCCTTTGGCAGACCAGGGAGTGGGACAGAGGGCCTGGTTTGTGCTGTGCCACCAAAATGCAGCCCTATGGTCCCAGCTGCCCCTTTGGTTGTGCAGGTGGTGAATGGGTTAAAATACTTTGTGAAAATGTTTTTTTTTTTTACAGTACTTGCTAATAAAATGGGCTGAGTGATGCTGGCACGTCTGACAGATTAATGATGCCATGCTTCAGTGATGATGCGTGATAAAATCCTGCCAGGCCAGTCACAGATTAAGTGAACCAAAAAATAAATGAACATAACTATAGGATCGCCAAACACCAACGTTACTGTACCCAAAGGGTCCCCAGAGGTACCTAAAATCATGACTTACAGGTAATTTTCACAGGGAGATGCCTGAAATTACAATTTAGGACCACAATCTCTGCAACTAATTTAATTATCTGCGGGACCGCTGTCATGTGTACCAGAGAAAAACAGTAGAGCTGACTTTGAAGAGTGAGTCACCACATGATTTGTCACAGCTCAAGCTCAGAGCAGGTCAGTGCTGTTGGCTCTGGTGTAAGTGTGTGTTGCCCCATGGTTTTGTGGAGTCCAAGCCTCCAAACCGCAGCGTGGCCAGCATTGCCTCTCCTGCTCACGGGAGATGGAGCTGCCCTTCTCCTTGGGGCGATGCTGAGGACAGGTGGGAGCAGAGCCAGGCTTGCCCTTCCTCTCCCGTGGCAAGGGGTCGCAGTGGGAGGTGCAGCTGGAGACCCCCAGGGCTCATGATGTTGGCTGAGCATCGGCTTTGGCCAAGCAGGGTCAGCGCAGGTACGTTTGTGTGAGGGACTCCTTTGTGATGAGCATATTTGAGCCTTACAATAATGTGTCTTATCCATCACTTTAATGGCTGAGAGTACCAGAGTACTGCCAGTGATTTAGAAGTGGCCCCATGGAAGGGCTCCACTAGACTATTTGGAAATTGGCTGCCCGAGACAACTCTGTGTCGAGCATCTGCAGAGTGGACCAAAGCAAATTGCACTCCTAGCTGCAAAGGACCTTTTCAGCTAAAAAGCAGATGGATCCTGAGAAAGGAAGCCTGCATTGATGTGACAGCTTACTGAGGCTGGTAAGAGATCTGTGCTAGAGGCAGAGCTTCTGCATGGAAAAGATTCTGGGCAAAAAATTGCTAAGTGGTTGTACACTGATACGGTTTATTCTTAGAAAATGTCAATTGTGCCTAAACCAAAAAGGAAAAAATTCTTGAAAGAAAACACTATCGAGGAACTTGATCACCAAAAATGTTTTATGCTACAAACGGTTAAGTGCAAGCAGCTGCCGAAATACAGTGGATTATCATAATAATTTTAGCAGCACTGGTTTATATTCTACCTTTCATCATTATAGAAGAGTACTGCCCTTGGGGATACATGTGAATAGCCCTATATATTACCTTTTAAAATGAGTTAAAATAGTTCAAGGTAATTATCCTTGCAATTTTATTTACCACTCTTTTAACACTTCCACTTCAAGTCCAATTTTATTTTTAATTCTTCCCAGCAAAGCCTGGATATTTACTGGGCTTTTCTATAATAGATATTAAAGTATGTCAGAGGATGGAGAGGCAGAAGGATTAACACTGGCCTCTGATGCGAGAACTGTCTTGATAAAAAAAAAATAACTGCTAGGTAGTAATTATTCAGCTCTTCAAAGCAGTAGAAACAGGATGCAGGTGTCAAATGCTGCCCCTGAGCTGGTTTAACTCAGAGCCAGGCTGCTGAATGCGTTCAGGTGCCAACAGCCTGCAGACAAGGGTATCTGTGGGGTTGTCAGAAGTGTTGGAATAACTTAGCTGGTCAACTACTACGGAGGCCAACAGACATCAAAGCTAAACAGTGTGTGGGACTGTTAAGTACCTGCAGTATCAGCTTAATTTTAAGCCATAAAAAAAGAACATATGTAAGCCCATCAGTCCCAAATGATCCTTTGGCTATTATCCTAACATCCCTGAATCAAACAGGGATAATATTTGTAGCTACAGGAGTATGTCTGTCTCCCCTTTTCATCCAAGGTGACTCTACAGTAAGCATATGGGAAGGGGACCCCAACCAACAAACACAGAATGAATGTGCTCTGCTCTGTTTTGGTAAACTCGAAGAATCTCCTTTCAGCCTTGGTCTCCTCCAATGTCTCCTGAAGTGGAAGTCCCTGAAGACTTCAAATGAACTCATTGCACCTCTTTTCTAAAAAGGTCCAACAAGTTGTGGAACACATTGTTTAACTTTTCATAACAAAATGAGAATGACTTTCAGCCTGGGGTTCCCCAATTGTTCTACACAGCACCCATGTACAAGGGCTCCTCTTATGCAATCGTGGAAAGGTTTGGGTTGGAAGGAACCTTTAAAGTCCAGCCAGTCCAAACCTCCTGCAGTGAGCATGGACATCTTGAACTCGATCAGGTGTCTCAGAGCCCCATCCAACCTGACCTCGAATGTTTAAAGGGATGAGGCCTCCACTGCGTCCCTGAGGAACCTGAGCCAGGGTTGCTCCATGCTCAGTGTAAAGAGTTTCTTCCTTTTATCTAGTCTGAATCTACCCTCTTTTAGTTTAAAACCACTACCCCTTATCCTGCCCTGCAGATTTTGTCAAAATGTCTGTCCCTGTCTTTCCTATATGACCCCTTTAAGTATTGAAGGATCGTATAAGATCTCCCCAAAGACTTTTCTTCTCCAGGCCAAAAAACCTCAACTGTCTCAGACTTTCCTCATACAAGAGGTTTTCTACCCCTTCTGGCCACCCACATCACTGCTGAAAAGGGGAATATAAACCCTGCTGGGAGCGCCCTGCAAATGTGAGGACTGGTATGGGAAAAGTGTGAAATAATTTGTGTTACACAGTGAAGTGACCTCACGGACTGAGAATGAGTTCCAGCTTCCCAAATATGTACAGGACTTTGAAAGTGGGAAACAAAGTCAGTATTTTAAAAGGGGAGCTAAAGCAGGAGGCTGTAGTAAAGAATGACATGGTCAAGAAGTAGAGTACAGCACGAAGTTTGCAGCTATGTTTTACGGTCTCCATGAATCTGAGGACGTGACCTGTGTGAAACGGGAGCAGGAAGCAAATTCTGCTGTGGAGAACTTGAAAACCTTCCAAAAAGTCAAGACATTTGAAACAGGTTATTGAGTTTCTGTTCTCACCCTGGCCATCACACAGAAGTACTATAAAAATGTAGAGGTGACTTGTTCTGTGGTCTGAATCAGAACCAAGGGATGAAAGAACATTTTAGGATTTAAGTGTGCTGTCGTTGGCCAGCTAATAGAAAAGAACAAACAGTAAAAAACTATTTCACAAGTATTTGCTTGACTTTGAAAATCAACCTTGATTTAGTTCAGTTCTGTATTCTTTCATCTTCTCGTAACATCAAAGTTTGAACACTCAAGCTTGACTAGTGAGCACAGGGAGGAAGAACAGAATTTGAGTTCAGGAATTAAGTTGCCAATTTAAATTTTGGACAATCTAAATGCACAGGTTGTTTATTACACATGAACTGTGTTATTTTTTCAGGGTTTTTTTTTTTTTTTTGGTTCATACAATAAACCTGAGCAAGCTGCTGATGCCGTGAAAAGGAAACCAGTGCTGGTGTTGTCTAGTTCTACGACAGAGTGAGGACCTTGTGAAGGATAGCACGTGAAGGTAACAGAGCAAAAATCCTGTTTAAGTAGAAGTAAGGAGCTAGAGCAAGGTCAGAAGTTCTGGTAGGCGGTGGAGTTATTAAAATATGTCTCTTGTGGCTTGCAATCCCCTTTGCCCACACCACTTCTCCTTTGAAACTTTAGAGTTTCTCATATTTTAAGGCATGGACATACTCTGAGGCTCTATTTTCCCTCTTTCTGGATTTTTTTTAATGAAGTCAGTTTTCTTATCCCACTGCAGCATCCCCTCGAGCTACTCGTGATGTTATTTTGTTAGTCATGTTGGGAATAGCATATTGGAAATGTCAGCAAGCGTGATTCCACCTTTGAGTTTCATCCTCGGTGCAGCACATCTTTAAATGGAAATGATAGGGAAAGCTCATAGCTTAGACAAAAGAACAAATAGAATTTGTCATATGGGAGCAGGGCTGAGGTGTGAGGATCAGACCTGCCCTGCAACAGCAATACTGCTGACCCCAGGTCATCCAGCACCTGAGCCCCAAAATCTCAGAAGTGACTGGGAAATATGTATACAGTCATCTGGGGTTAGCTCTATTTGCCTCCTAGTTTAGAACCCTTTGTGCACAGGCTCTGTGTTTGCACTCTCTCCATGTCTGCAAGCTTCTGCCTGGAGTCAGGAGGGACAGAAAATTGGCTTTTCATTAGGAAAAAAAAAAACTGATGTGGAAATTGACCTGCAACCTCTTGACACCAGGCACTGGCTCTTCAAGGATATCTCCAAACAGCAGTAGACTTCTGATAAACTTGTAAGAGTTACAGCTGCTGCTCCAAAACCCACAAGGTTTGTCCAGCAGTGAGGACTGCAGGCTGTTCCTCCTCTCACCTACAGAACTCGTATAATCTGATCAGCTTTCAGGAACCCTGATAATTAAAAAAGTCTTCTCTCATCTTACCCTTTTCCCCTGGAAAAGTGAAAGAAAACCATCTGTACAAGATAAGAGAAAATATCTGCATCATCCTCTTTATTGTGGTGCCCTGGCACATCAGCTCTCTGGCATTTAGACTGTTTTATGAGACTCCTTTTTCCCCTGCAAATCATTCTCAACTCTACAGAGATTTCCGATTTTTCTCTCATCACTGATGAGCAAGAAAAAGTTAGAATCCCAAACTTCCTCAAAATTGTTTTTAACCCTCAAATAAAATAAATTACTTTAAAAATATGAAATATTAATATATAATATAAAATTTTACTTAATATAAAATCGCCTTTTATTGAAGTGTTTTGTTTCAGATGGTTATTTCTACTTCATCTTTTATATTTATGTGTTATATCATGATTTATAGCATTATGTAAATGTCACATAAAGTCGAACATTAAAGTGATGACCTCAGAGGAGCAATGCGTTCCAGTAATATTTCAGTGAAAATTTAACAAATACAGTATTTTTTGGAAAGTATTTTTTACAAATTACTGCTATTTTTCGATCAGCATCAGTTTCTTTCATATCTTTTGGCAAAAAAATATTTATTTCAGAACACAATATAAACAAATAAAAATACCCCTTTTCAACCACCAGTGAAAAACTTAAAGCTATTTTTTGCTGGATTTTTACCAGTAGTGAAGTCTGATTATGAAGACCAGAAGTCATTCATACTTTGCCTGTGAATCTTTTCGTAACCATTGAGATAAGTATCTTGAGCAACAGATTTACGCAAAATTTTAGAGATGATGACCAGTGTTTGTTGCTACTTTACTGGACCAGTCCTACAATTCACAAAATGTATTTTCACTGAAGTTCAGGTCAAATAGAAAGGTGTTTGTACCTGTTCAGTTACAGACTGAAGTAGGGTGATGTCTCAATTTCAGGTTTTGGACACCAATGTAATTTATTTTGATATGGATATTGGAGATGTCCTGTAGACCCAGATGGTGTGCCACTACAGAAGCTTTTGTTACAGAAGTCAGAATAGTTACCTTCGACTTGTATTAGCAGTTATATTTTTTTATTACAACCTTAGGATTGCGAAAGTGGTTGCACATATTTTTGGTGAAACCATGGAATTTCAGGAATTTAAATACAAACAATCAATAAGGTACTTACATGTTTTTTGGGGCATGAATATGAAGTCTGAGGTCCTCAGCAGACACAGAGAATGGAATCACTTACAGGAGAGAGACCAAATTTGGAAAAAATTAGCCTAGGGCCTTTCTTTTCTCTTGAAGGCTCTTTCGTGTGTTTTATGCTTTCTTCACCATCTTCTTTCCTTTCTTATTCTTTCCTATAGAGGATAAGAACTCAACAACGTTCAAATGCACTTTGCAGACTCTCAGTGTTCAAATAGTTCCTAAATTAGACATTATAATGAATTCACCCTTTCAACTAATAATGCTGTTATTTTTACCTGATGAACTCTTGACACGTGGTTGTTATGTTTAGCTTCTTTTTTGATGGGTGCAAAGGACCCAGCACACCCACAGACAACATCGAAGTTGGTAGCGTTCACAGACTACAAAAATCTTGACAGAGCTCCTGTCTCTTTGTTCACCTCTCAAATGTATTTTTTTCCATTTTATAGTCATGAAAGTTGCACTTTTCTTTTCACTGAAGTAATTTATTGAACTTGGTCTGTAACACTGATAACTGTGATGAATGAGCACCAGAGTCTGAGTCCTTCACAGCCATAGAATAGGCCCGTGGTTTCTATTAGCAACAGACTTCGAACACTGGTCAAGGACACTCTATTTAAACAAAGTACAACCCAACCGCTCTTACTGCACATTGTGAAAAGCAAAGAACACCTCTGCCTACAAACACCACCCTAGGTCTTTTGAGACCTTATTTTCATCAGCCATGTGAGACATAAAAAATCCTTTTTTTTGTTTTCCTCAATTGTAGTATCATCAAAGGCACAGTAACTGGCACACAGTAGACAGCCAATTTCTATTTTGCAAGATTTTCTTAAAAGTATAATTGCTAGGCTATGAACATGTTGCACTGTGACTTGAGTCTATCGAAAAGTATTCATACTGAAAAAGCAAGGTGTGGTGCATTGATCACACACTCACTGCAGCAGCCGTTGTGGGTGCTTCTTCTGCCCAAAGTGATGCCCTCCCAAAGGTTTCTTTGAGAGACCAAAAGCTGTCTGACTATGTTGGCCAGGGCAGCCAGGGAGCCCTTTGACACCAATGTTTGTTGACTTCTCTGGAGCCTATGCAGGGTGTGTATGGTATCTGGGACTTGCTGGCTCAGAGGTTCACCTGCTGTCAGGTTACCACTTATAAACCTTTGTCTTCTTGTCATTCATCTGTCTTTCGGGAGACAGAGGTACCCAGGTCACCTCCCTTTGCAAAAGGTGAAACATCTCATCCTAACAATTGTCTTTAAGAACAATCCAATAAAGAAACAAAAAAAAAGAACATAGTAAGTGTGCTTGTTTCTCAATAGGAACCCAAGCTTGGGGAACATCTTTTTCTGAAAAATTATTCTAAACAGATATAAAATTCTGTTCTATTACATGCTTTAAATAAAGTAAATACGTATGTTTTGTCACCTTACCTCAGCTATGAAAACAAACTAGAGAAAGGAAACAAGAAGGCTATCTGAAATGCTGAGAATACTTCAGTGTAGTTTTTATATAAAATATTTTAGTTTGGTAGTCATATATTGGCTGGTCATCAAAACATCAACCTTTCCATGCCATTTATACTGTACATAGGAGAGAGATTATGTTGTATTGTATTTCCAAAAAAAATGGAGAACCAGTGTTTTCCCAGGTCACAAAAAAAAAAAGATTATTAACTGAGTTAACAAACGTTGCTATAGACCTTGAATGGGAGCCATTATCTCTTCTTAGGAGGAGAAAAGCAAATAAACTGACATGCCCTGTAAAACCACAATTGCTCTATTAGGAATTACACTGGATTTGGTGCTGTGTGCAGAGGACAGTGGTATCTGAAAAGTTCAAGCTTTCTGGTTGGAACTAATCCATATTGCACCCCCTGCCTTCCCTAGCTAATTGGTAAAAAAAAGCCCCAAAACATTTAGAAGACTGAAAGTCAGGAGGAAAAAAAGATGCTTGAATCTTTCTTGCCAGTGACATAAAAGTCCCTGCTCAGGTTTATCCTTTGAGTTTGATTTTGGGTTCATAATCCAAAGTTTTCAGAGGTAAAAGAGTGATGGACAGGAAGGATTTTAACCCCACGAGATTTTCATTCCTGATAAAAGTAGCGTAGGCAATTAATGAGTTCAGGCTGAAACATCTCCAAGAGTCTTCAGTCACTTTTAATTGTATCATAAAGTAAAATAGGGAAGAGAAATGTTCTTTTGAGCTCTGAGAATGAGTATCCCAATAAGACCAGGCCTTTGCTCTGAATTTTCCCTGTCTAAAGAGAAAATACAAATGCTTAGAAACTCTTCAGCAGTTGCCCAGGCCCTCCCTGACTGGGTCATTCACCCTTAGCAGCCCGGGGAGGCAGAAGTCTTGCCATTCAAAACAGAGAAAGTAATTACAAAAAAAGGCAAACACTGAAATTATTTAACTTTTTTTTATTCCTGCTGCTGGATATCATATATATCACAGTCACCGGCGAGGTGGTATAAAACATATATCACATTATTAACATGTGCTGCCGGCCTTGGAGCCTTTCATGTACAGAATGTGGCAATTTCCTACGCAAAATCACATCTTCCATAGGGAACCTCAGCTCCAACCAGTTAGCTGGTGACCACATCTTGCAGGACTGTTCTCACAGTACATAATCTGTACCTTTATGTTACAGAAGAGTGTTTCAGCACCAGAAATCAGATAATTTATTTTTGATTCTTTTTTTGTTTTACCCTGAACAGATTTACCAGTGGCACCTTGTCTTTTACGTTGTTTGAAAGTGAGATTTTTACACCCAGACCACGTGTCCATTCAAAGGGCCACCTGCAGGTGTAGTGATCACAAAACTGATTCCTCCTAGACCAGATACTTTTCAAAGCAGCTGTTACCAGACCTCCTGGAGCAGCAGTGGGTCAAGAAATGGAATCCAGAGGTAATTTTTGAGAGTAAAGTTTTCAGCCTTTTCTCTTTCTAGTCTGGATTGTGATTCTAGTCCTGGCTCCTCATGACCTCGCTGTGCTGCCTGCCTGTGGAAAGAGATGCACTTCTCTTGGTTTCCCATTCCCTGGCAGCAGCAGTGTTTTGACAAGAGAGTAGGCTTTCATGTATGGACATGCAAGGTTTTTCTGAAATTGTGCAGGATCTTTCTACCTGCTGTGATTAATTTTAAAATCCCATTAGGTCATAAAAATAAATGTTTTCTCTTTCATTTCTCCTCCATCTTGTACCAGCTTTCATAATAAAAAAATGTTTGACTGCACTGCAAATTCCCCCTCATCGTGGAATGCTTGGCCTGCAAATTTGTTTTTGCCAAAAAAAGCTAATGGCACAAACACTTTAAAAGGTGTTTCCACCCTCACGCACACCTCTCCCACCCCTCCACACTTTTTAATTTTACTTGTGCTTGGAGGTAATGCATTTTTTAATCTCAGAAGTCAGTATTTTCCACTAGGAAGAAAAGTTCAGTTCCTGAGTTGTTTTTTTTTTTTTGTGTGCATGAATCTTCCAGCTATTTCTGTGGCAGTTCACAGTATAACATCTTTCTTTAAGACAGATTTGTGATATTTTATGTAATTTTTGAGGGGCCACCTCTCAGTCTTCTCTACTGAGTCTTCAACAGAAAGAGACAAAAAGTTTTATTCCTGCTTTGTTCCTCCTCTCATTTCCTGTGATGTTTAATCTATCTTTATGTTACATGTAATCAAACTTCCCTGATGCAATATAACTGGGCAGCTGTATTGACAAGGGTATATACCAGCACTGTCTCAGGAATAACTAGTCATGGAATGATGATCCCAGGGGAGAGGAGGTTTCTCATATGGGCTTTGGTGTTGCTGGGGAGGTTACTAACTGGGATTAAATACTTCGTTATTGGAGCAGCAGCTGAGAGACAAGAGAGTTATTGAGAAAGAAGGGAATGGGAAAATGTAAAAAGAGATTTGCAGGAAATATTATTGAAGGGAGAAAAAATGGTGAGGGAAGAACCAATGCAGGGATCTGAGTCCCATGTAGATGTGCTGCTTGGACAAGGAGAAGGAAAAATATTGTTATGGAAACATCTTTGAATGCATCTTTTCCAAAATGTGAGGTGAAATCCTTGGGAACATGGTACGTCTGATAAAGGTTGAGTCATGCACCAGCAGGGTTTTTGGAGGGAGTTACTGTTTTTATTGCTTTGGAGATCAAGGAGATACCATTTAGATGAGCGTATGAAATGTTTTCTTCTGTGTGTCTGTCTGTCATTCAGCTTTGAAAATTGTGTGAACTCCTGAGTTTAAACAGCTGTTTGTGGCCTCTCTAGGATAGGGCAAAGCCAGCAAAGCTCTTCTGTCTTCATCTGAGTGGCAGTGAAGCAGTACTGGGGTCGTAATTTCCACATAGCCTTCTGGAAAGTACGGAAGTCTCTGTCACTGTCACTGATCCAGAGGCTAGAAAGTGAAGCTTCCTTGCTGCTCCACTTATGGCATTTTCTAAGGAGAAAAATAAATAAGTGGGGGGGAGGAAAACGGAAAACATTGTTTCTGTGCATTCTGCACTTTTCCATTCCATGCTTTACAATTGCCTAATTGCTCGTCAGCTTCAAAATAGAAATGCCTTTTCTTTTTTTCCAGGCACTTAGAGATGACTTAAGTGTCATTTAGTCAATTGGCAGAACAAAGAAGTCAATTTATGGATAATATTTTCTCAGTTTCTTTATTCTTTAAAATAATTTACTTTATTGGTTTAGTGTGCTTGAAAGGTGAGGGAGTGACAGGACTGCAGTGCAGAAATATCACTTCACAGAATCAGGTCATATACATACAAGTTTGCTAAAGCTAGAGTTGAAAAGGTAGGATTTTATCAGCTTCGACTTACATTTAAATTTAAATTTTTTTGAAAAAAAAAAAGAAGAAGAAAAAAGGAGGAAAAAAAGCAGCGAGCCAAAGGTTAGAAGTAAATGCACGTCACAAGAGAACACAACTGCTGGAAAAAAAAAGTAGCTCAAACTTCTTCACCCACAACTAATCCTGCCCCACCGAATCCAGTGGTAAATTTTCTGCTGGCACCCAGGAGTGATGTTAACTGTGGCCAATGTGAAGTAGAAAATGTTGATTAAGGCCCGTTAAGATTTCTTCATAATCTGCTCTCATTTCTGCCTCCTAAATACACCTGCTTGTTTGCATCAGCTCAGTCACTGGCTGCATATTTATGATGCTGCAGGTGGCACTGTGTCATGTGAAAACATTATCTTCTCTGAAGACAATATTTTAGACTTAGGACTTTTTTGGAAAAAGTGGAGAAACTTGGAAAGCACTTGAGTCCTATTAGATCTTCATGAACTTTCAAAAAAAACCTGCATGGAATAACCTGAAATTCCCCTGCCCTCAGTACTGTGTGCCTGCCTTGAAAATAGAAAGGTCCTTGTGTTGCAGGGTTTTTTTCCTGTAGGCAATGCAGAGGCAATCTACTTGTGTTTGTTGTGACCACTTTTTTTTTTTAAACTCACTTAGTTGTATTCACCAGTTGATTAATCTGCTGGATTTTTGCTACTCAACTCTAACGAGACTCTCATTCCAGGCATAAACCTCCCCTGTACAAGAGTGAATGCAGGACTGCCTCTTCTCTTGACCTTCTGGTCTCCATCCCTGGCTTCTGCCCTTGCAACAAATTGCCCTTATCCCCAGACACCTTTATTTTTGTTGCCCTTCATTTGAGACCCCATCTTCTCGTAAATATGTGAGAACTCTGTGGTTTCCATTAAGCTTCTTGGCTGTCTGTGGTAATGTTGATGCTGTAAGAAACATAGGCTTTCCATGGATCTCAAAGTACAGTTATCCTTCATTTACATCAAGAAAATTATTAAACATAAATAGGCACATTTCTGGTCCTCCAGAATATTTTGATCTTTTGGGAAGTTCACCTGATCTGTAGGAGGTGTCTCTGCCCATGTCAAGGGGTTGGAACTGAATGGTCTTTAAGGTCCCTTCCAACACAAAGCATTCTATGATTCCATGACCTTCCAAGACACAGCTTTTCTCTGAGGCTGTGTGGAACATCATGTTTTTTCTCCCCATGATGCTGGGCTTTCTTACCTTTAGAGGTCCTTAGTCAGGCAGGAGTTAATTCCCATCCAAGCAGGTCACCCTGATTCCTTTGGCTGCTCTGAGTAGCCTGTCCCTTGCCTACTGGGGCCCTCTGGTTTGTACCTTCTGCCACCTACATGGAGCTTTGACACCACTTGACCAAAGAGTCTCTTTGGCCTCGTCCAGGAACCAGCACGACGCAGTTGCTGCCACCTTGAAGCCAGTTGCCTTGCAGCACTCTGTGAAATCCTACTGCAAGCAAAGACACCAGCTCAGAACTCATGAGCTGCTACACCAAAATCCCCAGTCTCTTCTGGGACCACTGGAAACATGGGAATGGGATGATTTTCACCAGCAAAACTTGCAGGGGAACCTCCAAAGTGATGAAGCTAAGGGTGGACCTTGGTATCCTGCAGTGGGACCATCATTCTGTTTTCTGAGAAGGTTAATTTGTTCTCAGCTCATCTCATCAGCTTCCTACACACCAGCAATCGCTGTTCATATGTCCCCCTAGGGCAACAGCTTCTCTTGGCTTTTGTTTTGGTGTTTGTTGTTTTTTTTTTGCTGAAGAGCTGTCTGCTAACAGCAGCCAATAGATATCAGTGGAAATCATACAGAACTGAAGAGTCAGATATAATTATTGATCCATAACTCGAATAACTGGTATGAGATGCTTTCATCTGATCAGTTTTAAAACCTGAATAACAATGACATTATTAATAAATGGTTATCTAGAAAGAGGCACATCTCTTGAAAGTCTATTTTGTGGATGGAAATAAGTGGAAAGACTGAAATATGTACCACATAAAAGTAGGATATCTATTTTTACATATTCTTGCTTATCAGGGAAATGTCAATGCTTATATACTATATCATTCTGATCTTGAAATATCTCCTTGTAAAAAAAAAGCATTGTCATATTTGGTGATTACCATATTAAGAAATTGAATTGATGTATTTGAACCTGATTTGAGAATCACGTTTTTATATAAATTTCACACTTTGGGTTTTAATTGTAAAAACCCCACCATCTTTAGACAGAGAAAAAGCCCAGAGCAACAATGATATGAGCTGTATCACTTATGAGCCTGTATCTGGAATGAAGCAGCTACACAACAAAACTAAAACAACGAGGAGCTAAATTTCGCTTCTAGAAGGCTCCCACCAATATACTCTTCCCTTTCCTTTTGCTTGAGAAGACAGCCTTGCATGAAAAACTTAATAAAACGTAGCACAAGCCTATGGGTTTTGTTCCTAATATATTACATGGTAATTTTTGTTGTAATTATATTTTCACTAAGTTGATGTTCTTAAGGACTCTGCTTACAGAGTTACAGGATAATAAAAACTGAGAAATAATTAAAGATACTACCTTGAAGAATGATGATAATTACAGATTGGTGCATTCTAGAAAAACAACTGATAGACCTAAAAATGATGTAATTAAAGCTCTTAGAAACTGAAATTCATGTAAGAATATTAATATTTTACTATACTTCTCATTCTCGTTCTCTTTCCCAGCTGTGACTTTCAAGATTTAGTCTCCATTTTTCTGCTGTACACAGTGTTTGTGGGCTATGGCAACCAATCCCCTTGGGCTTTCTTTTGCTTTAATTTGCATAAACACAGGCATCATATGAATATTCAGTGAGTGGCTTTGCATTAAGTAAGTGCCCTTAATCAGCTTCTCAGTTCAGTTTTATTGGTTGCTCACACAGTCCGTTATTTCACCCAGAAAATCTGAGGGCCCTGCAAAGCTAACCAGGTAAGGATTGCAATTCCTTGATGTATTCAATGGAGCAGAATTATCTTTGCTTGTATAGATTCTGGAGATGGCTTAAATCTTGTCAGTTTGCTTAGGGAGAGGATGTGCATCTATTTTTACTGTTGTTGTTACTGGTTTTGTTGTTGTTGTTATTAACCCATGATGGCCAGGTGGGCACATGATTCTGTAATTTGCATAAGCATCAAATCTTAATGAATAATGCATAAGGGTTATTTTAAACACTGGGCTCCTTGCACAGCAGCCCTTATAGCACTGTGGTTTGATTGGCTCCACGGCGTTTTCATCACCAGCAAATATTCCTATAACATGAAAGGCACTAAAGACGCCGAACTGAAAGAACAGCATTTGTTTTTTTGAAAATGTTGTCTATCTTTTCAAAGAAAATTGCACAGATCTTACCCTACTCCCTGCCCAGTTTTTAGCACTTCCCGTGTTCCATGAAAAATATGTTACAAGCTTGACTGTGGCTGCAGTCTGTGGCTTTGACCGGTGCCTGAGATTCCAGGGAAGGGCTGCAGCAGCTCTGTTTGTCTTTAACTTGCATAAACATGAGCAACGCGTAAATAAGAAACCCTGGCACTGGTGTGCGACATGCACCCTCCTGTTCTCATGCTGGAGATCTCTCCCCCACCACCCTTTAAGCAGGGTTGCAATCTGGAAAAGCAATAACTACGCAATAATTAAGTTATTTATAATGCTGGTTTGATTTTTCTGCTCTCTGAAACGTTACACGGCGGGTAGGAATCAAAGGAGGGATATCTTTCCTTAAACCCAGGGAAGGGCATTAGGAAAGAGTTAATAGAGGCCTCAGCATTTGGGAAGAAGAGTACAGACAGTGTTAGTTTATATCTTTAAATTAACATAATTCTCCTTATTCTTAGCTTAGTATTGGGCTTTTGTTAGTGTCCTGAAATGAGTCAGTAGGGCATAAAATAATCAAATCTAAAACTTGCTCCTTACAAAAGGTTCTGATCCAGAAGCCTGTAGGAGTGCTGGCCCTTTGGGGAACCAGTGCTCTGGGCAAAATAAGTTGTGTGTGAGCACCAAAGACAGCCAAACATCAAAGGAAACAGAATCATGGTACACTCTAATAGTTCCTGTAAAAGTCATATTAAATGTCATGTGTAACCAGAGCATCTGTTTGTGAAACTGCACGGAATATGGGAAAGCTTGACTTTCACAAACGGCCATGGGAAGAACTGAGCTCTCCACGGCTTCAGACCACAGGCAGAACCCTTAAACCTCACACGGCTCGATTTTAACAATGCCACATGACTACAATTACACATTACATTGACTCTGGGCAACCTGGAGTAACACGATGCAAATGATGGGAAGCTGGTCTGTTTTATACCAACCAGCAATCTCTAGCGAGAAGGTATTGAATAAAGAATGGTTCTTCACTGCTGGTAACAATTATTCCTACGAATCTTGTGCCAGCCAGAACCTGGGGGAATGATGAAAAATCAAAAACGTCTTGTTTGGTTTAGTTGCTAGTTTCCTCATTTGGGGTAATGTTATTTGTTCAAAAACACTTTTCTAGTATTTTTTAAATAACATTAAACAAATATTTTTAGGATTCCCATCAGGGGGCCTGCTGAGAGCATGTTTTATTATTTGACATCTGTCAAATTTTTTCTACCATTTTCCTTTCATTTAATATCTGGTGTTTTGAAGGGGAAACAGGAAAGTAAATCAAAACTTAAGACAAAAATAAAAGTAAAAATAGGAGAAATGAATGATTTTATGCACCTATTCAGGAAATGTTACATTTTATGCAGAATTATTAAAACCAATTTTAAATTTACACCTCCTGCCAAATGCATTTAATTAAATCTTTCAGGTTTTAATGAGTTCGCTGTGCATTTAATCATCAGACATTAAGTGTTTGCAGATATAGTAAACATTTTAATGCACTCTAGGGATTGAAGGGCTGGCATTTTTTAAAAATATATGTTTACTTATCATAGAATTTATGTGAAGGATATTGGTATTAACAACACTTTGTATTGTGTAATAGTAGATTAGGTTAGATTAGATTACATTAGATTATTAATTATATTATTATGGGATGGTTACAGGACATATGATCTTATTTCATGTTAAATCCTCCCTGGGTGTCTGGCTTTTTTTTTTTCACAAGGAAAGACTAGAACTCATCGATATCCTAACAACACTGGTTTTCACCTGTGACTGCTATCATTGCTGCTTAGGTGAAATTTCTAGAGGCAGTGTGGGGATTTTTCATGTAGGAAGGACCTTAAGACTGGGCCTTCGACAGCTGTTTGTGAACAGCAGGTGAAGTCCTTGTTGACACAGCAGAAGGGAAATGAGATGCTGCCTGAGGCATCTTCTGAACAATAAAAAGTGGGGGGCAATGAGGACTAATTAATTGTTGCTAACTACTGGGGGGAGTACCTGGGAGTACACGGTGGGAAACAGTTTAATTTCTCCTCCAAGCAAGAATGCTATGAAAGTCAGAAGCACAATCTTCCCTGCTGGGTGCTTGGAGATAATCATAACAAACCTGTGCCTTCTGCGCGCACCTGAGTTTGACCAAGATTCAATGCACTCCTGAGCATCTCTAAAATTCCCCTTACCGGTCCTCCTAAAAATCGAGCAGCTTTCTTCCCACTTTTGAAACAAAACCACTATAATGGGTGAGACTGGGACTCATCTGTTTTGTACAAGAGGTATCAGAAATAAAACAGTGCCTAACCTCATAAGTTTTACAGTTATTATTTTTTTAATGCTCCTAGGGGAAATAAATAATTAGTGGAAGCATATCTCTAATAACCATGATTGGGGAGTGAACTTTGAACTTAATTCGTGCTGAATCGCCTAGCAAGGGGGTCAGCAGTGTGTATTTAATCCAGCTGTTTTATGGGTTTTTAATTGAACTGGCATGACAATGAGAAGGGAAACTGAATATAAAATTTCCTGCTCCCACTTTCTTTCCTCCTGTGGTCCTTGTGGTGGAGGGCTCCTGTTTCTTCAGGCTGACCACGGCATGCAACGAAGATTGTATTTCTGGTGTTGGGATGTGGGGAGAAAAAGGGAGCAAACAGGCTTGCAGGCTTCCTGTATGCATTTTGAAAAAGAAAAAAAAAAACAAAAACAACAAACCCTTTTTCATTTTTTTGTTTTCAGTTTCTGTGCTAGAGAACCATAGGACTGAGCCACAAAAAGAAAAAACAATAGCTTGACACGAAGCAATAAATTCAGGTGCTGATTTGCCTCTCCCTCACCCCAGTTTTACATTGGTAAAACATCATTGACTTTAGTGGTGGTCTTTCTGACTTACCTTGAGGAAACAAAAGCAGACAATAAAGCTCTGGATTTTTTACAGTTTTCCTAGTGACAAACCCAAAAATCCTATAGATGTTTACTATGGATGTGTCTCTATAGCCCTGAGTATAAACTGCAGACTTCCACCATGTGTGCAGCCCAAGCGTATTTCACCTTTACGCTTTTCAAAAACACAGCACCACACCAACTCCTGGCAAACAGGTTTTTGTCCAAATGTTTACTCACATTAGGCTACCTGTATTATTGTATCCATTCAATCTTCTGCAAATTCTTCTCTTTCATCAACATAAAAAGTCTTGGCACTTTTGAAGATGTTTGGCTGCAAACCACTGATAATCAGGATTTAGAATGAAAGCTCTGACAGATTATTAACAATAGAAAAATGGCTATAATTGAAGGAAGCATTTTCACATAGTGAATGAGTTGTTAGCATATCCAGAACTGCAAGACGGATCGGATCCATAGAATGTCTGTTTCTTTAAATATCAGCCACTTAAGTTATTATTATTCGCAGGAGAAAAGCAGGGCATATTAGGAATCAAAATGTTTCAAATATTTGTTGGCATGATGCTACAGGAACGAAAGGGTAATAGTTCTGAGTTCTGTACAACAGATTTTTACACTTGTGCAATAAACATTTCTTCTACAGTAGAAAAAGAAAGAACAATTTGTACTTTAAAAACCATCTGCTGATATTTTCGGTTCACATATTCTGTTTTGGTTTGGGATTTTGTCTAATGACTCTTTTTTTTTTTTTTCCTGATTTGAGGGTTGGGGAGGAAAAGTACAGAAGGAGGTGTCTTTCAAGTATAGTTTTCAAAGAGCATTTAAAAAAAGCTATTCGGGTCAGCTTTCTTTTTTACCACGTAGTCAAAAAGAGATCTGTCATGGTGATTCTGAGCCAAAGTAGCAGAAGAATTCCTGTTTAGCAAGAGCAGGTTTTCATTCTTGGCTTGTTTACAGTTTGCCTGAAGTTCTAGGAGAAGCCATTTCAGTGCCTGTGTTCTCCTCCCCTGGTAACCATGATGGGGAACGTTGCTCATCATTTAGTTTTAATGAGGCTTCATTACACTTGTGGTTGTGTCTTTATGTCATGGAAGATGGAGCTAGTTATCCTCTTGATTCCATTTTCCTGGGAAAATAGACAGTGAAGAAGGTCTGGGTTGAGAGCAGCTGCCACCGCAGGCTGCGATCTGCTCGCTGGCTCTTCGGGAATTACTGAGAAAAGATAATGTGTCTTATAACTCAGTCCCTGGTACCAGTGGGAACTGGTACAGAGGAGGTCAAAGAAGAGATTTCTAGACATCCCCACGCACTGTCTTCACACTTCTATGGGGAGAAACATTATCCTTCCAGCACAGGAAGTCTCCCTAGGAGGATTTCTCTAGGAAGATCTTCCAATATTCTTCCCCGCTGACAACCCTTTAGTAGCATTCTCACCTAAATAGAAACGGGTGTCCACTTGGAGGCTGTTGTTGGGTGTAATTAATTAATCTTCATTCATCACTTCGGGGATGTTAAGAGCTGCATCATTACTAAGTGTTGTAATTAGTTTAGTTTAGGATTACATGAATCATTTTCCAGCTTTTGCTGGGTCCACCATTTATTCAGTTTAAGCTGGTAGTTTCTTCAGTAATGAGAGATGACTTCTCTGTAGTAAGTAATGACTTTATTATCACTCTATAGGGCCTGATGCCAGACCTGGGAGATCTCGCAGAGTTGATTTTTGCTGGAAGGAGGATTGAGCCCTGTGATAAGAGTGCATAGCCCAGGTGCTCCCATAGTGGACAGATTACCACATAAATTTTAAATATGATTCTAGGCTGGTGTGTGAAAGGGAGCCAACAGCAGTCAGTTGGACTGTCCAAGGGCTTAGGACTATCTCCTTCCTGAGCACTCAGATCTCCATGTGCAGCAATAACAGGAATCTTCTCATACTGTAAAATGTCCACGTCTGGCTCATGCAGAACTACATTGAAAAGCACCCTGAGAAAATCTGATTCTTAAGACAAAAATAAGTAGCCTTAGATGTTTATGACAGAATTTGCTATGTTTTTCAAATTTTAAGAAAGTTTTTCACGAATGTTATTCTTTTCTTGGATTTGCAGTGTAATTGTACTGCATTACCTTCAAAAATTATGTGTATTTATATCCTTGGATTGCTGCTGATGTGCAGAACATGATGGGACATGTACTAAATCAGTACATAAACATTGACAGTACATAATTAACAATTTTCCTTTCCTTCATATGATTTTTCTCTATTTATTTGTATGGTTTATTTTTTTTAGCAAATTGAGCTATGTAAACAGAATTGTATCTCCTTTGTACAATAGTTTTTAAGTCCACGTTTTACACATCAAAAGAAAGTACAATGCAGCTTTACCCAGTCTCTACTCATGATACCACAAATGAAAACAAAGATGAAAAACCATAAAATATTTCCTGGAAATATTCTTTTGTGACTATTGTTGTAGATTTTCACTTTAGAATTGGCATATTCTGTGAACTCAAAATATTATTTTTTTCACACAATCTCATTCTCATTTTTCAGCAAGGTAATTCACTTAAACATTTTTGGCCCAAGCTTATCAACAAGAAGCAAACCAACAAAAAATAATAAATAGTATTGCCTACTGCCCATGGCCTCTTTGCAGCCCCCCTTGTTCTCCTTGCAGCATTGACCCTGAAAGCTAAAGAATGAAGAATTTAAAACTAAATATTATTTAGTTATTATTTGCAGTTCGCTTGCTGAAGCTGAATTCACATAGAAATTCTGTGTACAAGTGACAAATGCCTTAAGTATTTCAGTCTTCTGCATAGACATCCGGGGAGAGGGAAAACTCAGGAATGTTTTCAGGACAATTAACATGGATAGTGCAAAGACATCAACTTCCAAGTGCAAAATTTTAGGGAAGGAAAGAAGAATGATGTACATGCACCTCTTCTGAAGTCAAGTTAAGTATAATATCATCCAATATCAGGTTTTTAAACATGTTTCTATGAAACAGATTAAGAGGTGTTTTCACAAGTGTGCCTCTGGACATTAGTTTCCAAAGAGTTTTGTAGATTTTCTCACTGATTTAAAAAAAGAATTTGCCAAATCTGAGGAGGAAATATGTTCACTGCCATTTGCCAATAATCTAGGAAATTTCTCCTCATTTAGCAAATTCCTGACCTTCTGTTGACACTGTAATGTAGCCTGTTCGGTTCTGTGAGGGATGGGTGATGCTTGGGAGACAACTCTTAAAAATATCTCTGCCTACATACGACCCATGGCTTAATCTCTTCATGGACCAAATCCCAAACAGTTGTGAATACTTGAAACAACACCTGCACCTTCAGAATCCAGCCCTAGATTACTGAATTAAATTGCTTGGGAATACAATCTTTCCTTCTCCAGAATTTGATCTATGCTAACCTTATATTCGTCACGTGAAACTAGAAGTTATCTTCTGAAATCTTACAGTGTTTCCAACACCAGCCACATGCCCTGAGCAAACAGACTAATCCAAGAGGCAGGATAAGTTGTAAGATTTTAAAAAATCAAGATGATTTTTTTTTTTTTTCCCACAAGGTGGTCTCCAGAGTGTAGAGAAATAAACAGGATAAAACACGTTGGCCTGAAATTTGGGCTGCTCATACTGAAAGGAGGGGTTTCCTGTGCTGTGAATGATAAATAACAAATTTCCTTGCAGGTTGTGGAGACTCTGATCACAGCAGTGCTGGCTGGGTGGAGGGCTGGAAACAGAGACCAGCAGGGACAGTGGCACAGGCAGGGAGTGAATCGACACCTGCAGGTTTTGATAATGCCCTATGAAGGAGATGCCAACCGGCCGTTTTCTCCCCTTGGATGAAAAGAAAGCAAAAGAAGATAAATAAAAATACAAACCAGAAGAGTCACGCTATGCCCAGACCCAGTGAGAAAAAAAGATTCATTGAACCATATGGATTTTACCACTTCAGTTGGCCTTCTGCCTTTTAGAGATATCTAGGTTTCCTGCAGGCTGAGGATAAATCTGAAAGGTCTTTTCAGCAAAGGCAAATAAAAGATGTCAATCTACTAGAATTCATTTATTATTCATCTAATCTGTAATAATTCATTTATAAATCATTTCCCTCTAAATGCCATGGATGTATTTTTGGTAAAAGACAAAGATTGTGTGATAGTAGAAATGTATAAAAAAACCAGAGCAAATACAGTGAAAAGAAAATAAATTGAATTTAATAAAGGAGCAAAAACTCCAGGGCTGTAGGCTAAAATAAGGTTCCATTTAAGGTTGTCAGTGGCTCCTCATAGGTGTGTGTGGTGGGGTTTCTGTTGTCCATGAGACCTTATTACAACACTGCACAAGAATAAAACATCTTCTTAACCCACTTCAGATTTACCAAAAACCAGACTGGCCAGTACTGAACATCCTCACTTTTGAAACAGAATGCTCAGTCTCTCATTTGACTGATATCTCGATGTTGTCAGAAAGGTAGATGTGCATGGAGAAGGAGAGAGTGAGAGTGGCATTTCAGAAAATTGACAGCTTTGTGGATGAGTTGAAAGCAGAAGCAAGATATATTAAAAATACCAGAGAGAGAGAAGGAGACACGGAAATGCAGAGAACCTGGTGATTAAGGCTGTTGTCAATAGGCTCTGACAGGAGGCATATCCTGAGAGCGGAGCGATTTCAAATACAGATACTATAATGCTGGAAAGATAAACACATATCTCTAGTGACTCCTTCGCCAGGTTTGACTAATTTTACCCCAGTCATCCTGCAGTCGATGCAATGATTACTCCACGGGCAGCACCAGCTTTCCTTTTTTTGGTGCTTTAGGGATATGCTCCTTCTTTTGTATTTAAATATCCAACAGATAATCTTGAGGCTGGAACCGGGCACAGAACCGTTTCTTGGATTAAGTAACTGAAGAGTCAAAACTCATTGTTCCTTGGTGTATTCATTTGTTAATTAGGATTAGTTACTCTAGTGGTGGACAGTAACACCTGAGGTCTCAAAGAATGATGTACCTCACCTACCAACAACACATCTACTCACCGTAGAGGTGTGACTGAGGTAAAGCCTGCGAGCACCTGGCTGATGCCTGCTGGCAATCCACCTGCTACCCTGAGACACCAGCTCTGATTTTCCTCCTGGCACTCACTTTGCCTGTGTAACAGCAGATGTTAAAAGCCTAGAAAATGATTCAATCCTTTGAAAAAATCCTGTTGAATTATTTTTTTTGTAAGTTCTCATAATCCAAAAATAAGACATCGCAAATTCTGTATTTTCCAATGCACCACATGAGGAAAATGTCCTTTCTATTTATTTGGTATGATTTTTCTTTCTTTTTTCGTTGATCTTTTGTAAGGAGGGGGTGCAAAAAGGAATCACTGATTAATTTTCCACTCTGCCCTTCTGATATCACTCAGTCTTGACCCTTTTCTTCTTCTCTCAGTGTTAAATAAACCATCTCTGTGCCAAGAATTGCTGTCCCTCTAATTATTACTAAGGCTCTTCTCTGTGCACTTACTGTTGGGCAGGAGCAGAGAAACTGCTAGCCCAGCCACGGAACAGCCAAGATAATTTTTTGGCGTTTAACTTCTTCTCTTATTATTTTGTGTCATTAATTCCATATTGCAGGGTTTGGAAAGAGAGGGAGACACACGTGTGAGCAAGTTTGAGCTGGCTTTCCACCAAAATCTTCAAAGCTCAGTGAAAGCCTGTGCACCGCTTCCCCCTTTAGGCAAAGGGAAACCAAAACCAATAAAACCACACCAAAATATATATGTATTTTTACATATAGACAGTTGTATAAAGTAAGGATATTATGTAAAACTTCCAAGAAAGGGAAGAGGGGAAGGGAATATAGAAAAAAGGGGCAAAAGGGAGGAAAACCAAAACAGATCTGCAAAATTTAAAGGAAAACGGTAACTAACAAAATAAAGAACTAGCAAAATCTCACCACTTCCCTTAAGAAAAGCAGGACAGTTATATCTGACCCAGCACTCTCCCCTCACGTGTGGGCAGACAACAACAGTCACCGCAGGCCTCAGCTCCAGACAGGACCAACGCAAGAGACCCACTGCTCCCAAACCTTGCTGGAAGAAAAGAGAGCAAACTCTCTTATCTCTGCCTTATTTGTATGTTGTGTTACATTAAAGGAAGATATGGAATACTTCCTTAGATTTCTGACTCCCGTTGCTAAGGAAGGCCTAAAAAATCCAAAAGCCAACCCACTACAATGCGCTTTTGCTGTAAGATTTAACAGCTGATTTGATTCCATATTATTGGAAATAATTGTGTTTTCTGGGGAAAATAGTCCTAGCACCCAAGTGAAACCCAAAAGAGCTGGGCACTCCTGAGATCCTCCTCCTTGGACACTAAACACAGAGAGAAGGCATTGTGGGGTGATGTGGTGATAGCATCGGCAACTGAAATGACCCTTTTTTCCCCAATATGGGAAGGGAATAAGATATACTTCAGACCAAATCAGCAGGTATTTTAGCTTCCTTAATATTTTCTTCCCTTTCCTCAGAGAATTGCCAAACTTCTGATCAGAAGCCACAGCTTCTGATTGTTGTTGTGCTGTTGTTACAAAAATATGGGTTATATATAGAGTCATAGAATTGCTTCAGTTAGAAAATACTTCTAAGATCATCAAGCCCAGCTGTTAACCTAACACTGCCAATTCCACCAATTCCACTGCTCTTCAGGAACAGTGTGGTGTGGCAGCTCATAACTTTTAAAAATGCTGTTCTTTTCACAATCATCTCACTTATTGCCATGAGTAGCTTTACCATATCACATCACTATTTTGTAGTCAGTTAAGACATTTATTGAAATGAAACAAGCAAACTTGCACAACAAGTTCTTTAAAAACGTCTATTGTTTAAATTTTGGCAAGATGCTATGTTTTTGCAGTTGAAAAGTAGTTAAGAGATCTTTTCCTTATTGTGTATTAAAACGTTCATTCTCTAACTGAGAATTTCCTGAAAACACTTTACAGAAGAGCAATATATTCAGTATTTCTCCAGAGCAATGTTACATCCAGATTTATTTCTTTGTCTCCTGGATCATGTAGATGAGTTCTTTAGGGACATAGTTTAGGAAGGGGACAGGTACAGTTGGACTTGATGATCTCAGAGGTCTTTTCCCACCAGATGATACTATGTGACCAGTTTTACTGAATAAAGTAGTGTTTTTCATATCAGAAAGTGAGAATTATGGAAGTATTGGATAACTTCAAAAAGTTCTACTCTGGAAAGTCATTCTGGTTTTTTTTTGGTGTAATTGTTGATATTGTTTGTACACTGGAAAAGATCCTTTGCATCCAGCCATTTCCAAACATTAGCAGGTATTTGTATCACATATTTTGAGAATAAACATACAAACATGGAGTGTGACTTGCAAACAGGTTCATGAAAATCCAGTGAAATTCCTTCACAGTGACCAGCCTTTTAACTCTCTTTTTGTGCTGTTAAAAAAATGGCCTTGTCAGAGCTTCTTATGGCACACAAGTGAAAATTATTTCCTAAACTGAGTAAAAAAGCTCACAAAAAACCAGAACGACTAATCTATGCTAATATATAGGTTTTTAGAGTTAAGTTTCTCACAGTTTTCTGTGCCCTGCTGTGAAAAATGAAAACATAATGTTAGCCGCATCGCTAAAGGCACTGGGGTGCTTGTCATCCAGAGCCATAGAACAGTGACTGGTGTTTTGTATTTGTGGATGGAAGCCCTTCTCAGGCTGTGTTTGGCTTCAGTTCGGTGCCAGCCCAGCAGCTAAGTCAATAAAGATTTGCATAAAGAGGAGAAACCTTTTTGTAATGAACTCCAGCTCATTGCTGTGAAAGCTGTTTGCTATGAAACATTACATAAGCTCCAATCATATAAATGAAAATAATAGTCTCAACATCTACAACTCATCTTTAGAAATAATAAAACTGAACCACAGAAAATGACTTCAGTTAATGCCTCTCTATCCTAGCCTGCTTAAATGTAAACTTATTTAATTTTATTCCCTAACATTTTCCTTTCCTGGTCAGGAATTGAAAGACTGTATTATTTTCTTTAACATAAAAAGGAAAAAAGTCCCTGAATTTTATTTGTCTTGTATTGCATCATATTACAGAGATACCATACTGGTCAGATACAGCAGTGTCAGCTATTATTACAATGTAGTAGTCTTTTACCTGTGAGATGTCTGTTGTATGCATTAATGCCTTTTGTCCTATTAATCTGATATTATTGGAGGGAAAATCAATAGGGAATTGTGAGTTTGGCTGCTAACATTTCCATATCCTTTTGGTGTTGCTTTCAGTTCATGATATTATACTTTTTTGTGTATCTTATGGAAACTAAAGCTTCAGCAGAGACAGCAAGATGGGAATAAACATTTATAAATACTCTTTGTGATTAAAAGAAAAGAAGAAAAAGAAATAATAATGCAAAGCAAACTGAAAACTATCTAAATAATCTCTGAATACTTAATGAACTGCTGGCTGACCTTTTGGAAGTTGTATTTATATTATGAGCTATTTGTCCTTGTGATTCAGTGTTTGCATCTGAATCAAATGCATCTTGTCTTGCACCTTGTCAAACAAAGGCCATTTCAGGGGTGCAACACTGGATAATGTATCTCCTCCTCCAAATTAGGAGCAATAGCAGCTTTTAGAGGGGTTCCTCTCGGACCCCCCAAAATCTGGAGAATCATTTTTGAGAATATGTATGGTGACCCGAGATAGGTAAGAGGAGTCTGAAATGAGGAGTGAATTCTGTCCCTGACAGCTGGAAGGGGCATCCAGCAGCACCTGATTCCTGTCCTCAGAGCAAGTTCAGCACACAGGTTAAGTCACGTCCTAACAAGTATGAACGAGTCAGAAGGGTAAGAGAAAATTACTCTCAAGTTTTGCTTATTAAGCAGATTTTTGTAGGTTTTTGGTGCATGAGAAGTATTCAACCTGCACAAAGTAGCGTTTCTCTGGCAAATAACGTTACACTGGTGTTGCCACTCCTGCTGACAACAAAATTTAGACTTATTTCTCCTGCCACATTCCCTGGCAGCAGGACTGGATTTCAGTAACATGCTGACGCTTCGCATAAGCTGGGGATGGGGCCCCGTCCCTGGTTGTCCATACCTACGTACCCTGTTTGCTACTGTGTGTTACATATAATTTTGCATTCAAGTTGGGGTCCTCTTTTTCAAAATATTTCACTTAATGCGCATCTACATTTCAAGAGACTGGTAGATGCTATTAGAAAATCCTGGAAACAAAAGATTTTGAATATCTTTGTCATTCTGAAGTGTGATTTAGACATATCTCTAATTGATTTGCGGCACTTACTTAAAAAATATTGTAAAGTACCTGTGAAGCCTTTTATTTGTTTTTTTTTTTCTGAATGAGCATATGTTTTGTTCTAGGAGTCTCTGAAAACAAAACTCTAAGGCTCAGTCTTGCTCTTTTCTACTCTTTGAGGATTAAATAGTCTGACTGAGAAATCTGACAATAAAGGGGAACAGAGGGGTGGTGTAACAAAAAGAGAGGTAAGGATGAGAGGTGATTTGATTTCAGAGAAAAGAAACTGTGTAGAGGAGGAGAAACAAAAAGGGAGAAAAAATTGATGAAAAATTGATATTCCTGGTCTTTTTTTTTCTGCTCATAAACGATTATTCATTACTCCAGTATATTAACATAACCCCTGGACAATTCAGGTTCCATTAATCTGGGATTTTTCATGGAAAAGAAGGAGGATGAGAAAAGAAAAGAAGAGAAAAAAAAATCCAACCTATGTTCCTGAGATCATACCACGTAGATGTGAGGAATTTACATTACATAAACCTAAAAAAAAAAAAAGGTTAAAATGAATTGTTATTTATAATAGGTCATATTTTTGTTCATTTTAGGTATTTATCTTCACAAATTTCAACTGAAGTTTGACCTGATAAATAGAATCTGTGTGTGGTTTACCACTGTGTTATCTGAACATGTCACAAAGACTGAAATATTGAAGCACATCAGGAAAGCATTTCTTGTCCTGTATTCAAGGGAAAATATTGAAAATATCTCCCCAAGAAAATGGAGCATTTTGTACTAGACAGAAAAACGCAATATTTGGCTCCCAGTAATTTGCATTAAAAATCCAAAGATATTTCCTCCTTTATAAGCCTGGCTCTTTTCTAGGGTCATATTTATTAGATAAAAGAGCTGGTGGTCTCAACCACCTGACCATCAAAGTGGCATCACAGAGGGAAAGTTTTTACCACTATGTATTTTTCTTTATTAATTCCTCCCTCATCACATTATGCCCCAAATATATGTTACAATTTTCATAAAATGGGACCGTACTTTACTCTCAAAAGCACACAGAAAGTATGTAAGGAAATCAACAGAGAGGTATAAATATCCCTTTGACATCCCCTGGATATTTGCTGTGTTTGATTGTGGAAGAGACAGCCTGAAACAGGTCAACACTGGAAATTAAAACTGTTGCCTGTGGATATCAATTAGGTTCTTCCCATTCACACTTTATGGCCAGTTTTTGAGGAAAAATAAAAACATTAAATCCCATACTAAATAGTTTTTGTGTGGCATCACAGCTCCAAACATACCTGTACTGTATGCTCTGGACTGTGCACAGCCTGGATTTGCAAATGTCCTGAAATGACAGTGAGAACAAGAAATTTGGAGAAGCTCAGAAAGATGCAGGAACCACCCTTAACTGTTCTGCTCAGAGACAAGCACTTGTATGGAAGAAGAGCAGTGTCTGCATGACACAACAGCTCATTTCCATTTACCTTTTTTTTTGGATTTCATGATGGCCATAAATGTTTTAGTGAACATGTCCAGTACTTTCTTTTTACTCTATGTGAAAACAGCTTTCAAAATTCCTTTTTTTATTTATCACAAACCAAACACTTGCTACCAAGGAGTGGGATAAATAATGAGAAGACCAGAGCATTGGAAAAAAAAAAATCAAACACACAAACAAACTTTTAATTTACATAACATATTAAAATAAAAAGGAAAACAAGTATTGTAGGCCAGAGGATAAGAAGAGGAGGATCAAAGATTCAGTTCCTTTCTGAATCTGCTGAGACAGACTGGCCATAGGAAATGAACTCATCCAGTTCTCAGAGGAACCTCTCTGTTGTAGGAGAGGAATATTCTTAATGCAGAGCTGTGATAAGTTTTCTGACAAAGACAATTTAGATCTCTCAAGCTACTGAAACAGTTATAAAACTAAGACTTAAGATATATTTAAAAATATAAATAAAGCATATCATGGATTTCTCCATGGTTGCAGAAATGAATAATTAGTATAAATTCTAAACTAAATATTAATGCTGAGTGAATGATTCACAATTAATATTTTATTCAATGAAATTAGCTTATTTTACTGCTTGTGGAGTTTATTTTTTTTTTTAATTTGGTTTGATGTGGCGTCTTAACTGATATTTTGGTGAAGTATATTGCCATCTCCTCTTGAACTGCTTACAAATGGATTTCTCTTTATATTTCTGGTTTAATGTTTACACTCTTTGTGATTGGGCTGATTTGTCTCGTGGCATTGTGTAAGTTGCCTGATTAGATTAACACATGGGCTTCTCTTGCATGAATACCCAGCTATGGATCTGCCATTCATCTTCCCCAAATATTTGTGCACATGGGTGTGAAATTCACTTTTGGCAGATACTCATGCAAGTAAAATGTGATTGAAGGAGAGTTTCCTAATAGCAAACACATGCAGAAGTTCATGATGGCTGCAGCAAATTCTTCAAACAATTTGCATGAATAAGGTCAGGAACTTTCTTCAGGCTTTCTCGGGTTTTCACTTTTTAAAACTTTATCAGATTAAAATCCTTCTTGAATGTTTATTGAGTACAATAATTGTTTTAGTGCAGCTGCTCCCCCAAACACTTCATTCAGTTTCCTTGCATCTGCACAAATCTTCCAAATTAGATTCTTTGCAATGCAGCAGCTTTGCCACTATTATCATTACAAGCCTCTACTTATGAGTCTCTCCTTTTTGAGGTCATTCCTGGAATCCAAACTTTCAGACCACCGTGTGAAAGCAGAACAGAGAAAAATGTGTTAATTCATTTGCTATGGACAGTTAGTTCACACTTGAAGGTTATTGTTCGTGGAAAACAAAGGCAAAACACTTCAGTCGGTCACAATACACGTCAAGTAAGCCTCACAATGATCATGGGAAGATTTGCCTTTCAAAAACATTCAGGACTTTTTTTCCTCTGGATTTTCTTGATAAGAACATTGGCAGAGAAACACTATAAATTCTATGTTTATCTTATGTAAACCCTTTTGGCTTATGGGTTGGTTTTCATCTCATGTGATGAGACACAGAGGAAATCTCAGGAGAGGATGCATTTCTGATTACTGCTCATAAAAGTGATGTCTGTTCCCATTCCAGAAGGCTAAAGACAAAGAGATGCACATTTTAATTTGTATATTTGTTTCTAATTCTCACCTTCCTTCTGTCTCAAATTCATCACCAATAATTTTACCCACAGTCAAACCCTACTCTGAAACACCTAAATTATTTAATAGCAGCCGGCCTGGAACTTCCCTTCACAGCCAAAAGATCCCAGAATTCTGTCTCTGTGGGTGTGCAAGACAGCAGATGTACTTTGAAATATTTGTCTTGTTTAAAAGTTAGATATTACGTAGGTTCACTTTGCCCTCTCCCTCTCAGAAGTTCCTCTGCCACCTGATGGTACCCCATGAAAGAAATGTATGTTGTGTGAAACACAAATTATTTTGTTTTGAAATTGCTTCTTTCTTTTTTTTTTTTTTAATTCAATTCACATTGGAGACAAATAAATAGTTCTTAATCTTTTCTGGGGTGTTGGGGTAGAGGTTCTTCTATATTGACAATTCGGAATTATTTTGCATCTGGGTTTTATTTCCTGAGAAATAAGGGTTTCTGTCTATTGTTCAGCAAGACGTTTCTGGAAAAACCTACTCCTCAATAGAAATTAATCAGACATCAAAAAGATGCAGAATTTGTGATCCAAAATCCTCCTATTTTATTTTTAAGCAAATGCAAAGATGTGGTGAAAGAGCTGAGCTGTGCAATCTTGTTCAAATTTCACCACTTTCCAGCAAAATTCTGCAGAACTTGCTGCAGTTGTGTTGCAGTGCAGCTCTCTTGCCAGCTCAATTCAGCATCGTACAAGCTGAAGGATCCCTCAAACATTACTGAAGAAATTATTGGCCATTGGAATGGGCTGCCCAGGGAGGTGGTGGAGTTGCTGACCCTGGAGGTGCTTAAGGGGAGACTGGATGAGGCACTGAGTGCCATGGTTTAGATGATGGGTTGGTGTTAGTGTTGGTGTTGGTGTTGGGTTATAGGTTGGACTTGATGATCTCAGAGGTCCCTTCCAACCTTGTGATACCGTGATACTGTGATACTGTGAAATACTCGGAGCCACCAACTTGCCTCTTCTTCTGAACACCTCAGCCTTACCTTACTGAGCACTTCATGTTGTTAAAGCCTGACATTTCAAAAAGTACTCTGGAATGCTGAAATGGAGAGCTCTTAAATCATTTCTCTACCTCTACTTAAGTGCCCTATTTTTTTTCCCGTGTTTGAATTGTGATATTTTATAAAACTGATAATCTGTGAGAATTCACATCCAATTGCAGTTCAGTAACAGGGTAACATACTTGTTTCAGAGCTTATAATTCCCCCAGAATTTATATTAATTTTAAAAAATTTTGTGGAAATAGACCTCCTGAGAACTAGAGCAAAGAAGTCTGCAAGGAACGCTCATTAATGAGATTTTCATTTGTCAAAGCTGTTGGGTTCATAGCTCAGACTTTAAAACAAATTAAAAGTTTCTTTCTGATTGACATGTAATATCAGATAGGATATTAGGATTTTAACATTTTAGGGTAAACATTAAGAAATCTGCCGCCATTACACTTTTTAAAGAATGTATCTAGTTGTTCTTTATGTTTGAAATGGAGTGTATAATGTTTGGGTCCTGATTCAGGGGAAGCAATATTGTGTGCAACAAAAAAACCCTGTATTTCAGAAGTCATGTGAATTGCTAAATTAGGCTTTTAGAATTTTAGGCCAAGATTCACTCTTTCAGTTATACTGGGATGCATTTAACTGCATTGGAATTATAATGGTATAATGGAGACCAGAAATGAATCCCCAAAGATCCCAGCTCAGTGCAAAATCTGGGCTTTAATACATGACATTAGGTGATACCATGCAACTCATCAGAGCGCGTGGGTGCCCTGAATATATTAATTTGAAAAAGCTGTCAAGGGTTTATCCTGCAGGTTAAATATGCTGAAACAGGTCAACAAAATCGTAGGGAATCAGAACCAGTCTTTGCGAGGTACAGAAAGTGAACATAAGGTCAAAAACTAGAAAAAGACAAGCAAAGTAAACTCTTAGTGTGCTGAAGGCACTGGTTTGCAGTGTACAAAAAACACCTGACGAAGGAATTTATTCGTTGTTTTTCAATAACTCCTAGTTTGCTTTTTTTTCATGCAAACCAAGTTTTCTAACCTTCAGAAATTAAGATCTGATAGTCAAAATGGATTCTCCACTCCGCCTGCTCTGTCTCCAAAAATTAAGATGCTATAAACTACATTTCCACATTCCCACACACGAGCCAGTGGATCTCCTCTCTTCAATTCAATATAAAGCAAATTTACACTGATCATATGGTGTGAAGTTGTGGAATACAGCATGAGCTGAGTTTCACGTTTCATTTGTCAAAAAACAAACAAAAAAGTTGATTTTGTGTTGAAAACTCAGCTACCTGTGACAGAGCAGTGGCAATTTTCATGGATAAAACCTGGGCAGATTTTGTCTTCAAGGTTTGGTATAGATTTGGTGAGTGTGGACATAAAGCCCATGTCCCACTTTTAAAGTCAGGTGTCAGAATAATACAACACTCTATGGGAATTACAGAGAGGTTTCAAATAGATCAGTACAAACACTAGATAAATCTCTCTATTAATAAATAAGGTAGAATAAGGAAATCGGTGACAAACTGCAGAATGTCTGAGAAGATGAACTGCATTTGTAAGTATATCCTAATTTAGAAGAACAGGAAGAAGAGACAAAGCTAATTTGAAAGTCATGAAGAACTGGAGACCTTGTAGATTAAATTACTATTAAATAACAGATGGAAGAACATTTGGAAAAAATACACAGGTTTTAATCAATAAATCATAAGCTTTTTGGGCTATCTACATTCATAGTTTTAGAGGGAACTTTGCAGGTGTAAGGGAAAGGGAAAAATAAAATAAACTTGATTAGAGCACGAGTGATCTGAATTTACTGCTTACTAAACTTGAGAAAGAAGAAAATAATGTTTTGGTTTGTGAATATGCTTAGGATTTCGTGTTAGTGTATAAAAAATTGGAAGTATTTAAGATCAGGAGAACAAAATGAAATAGGAGATATCACTGATGCTTTAAATGGATGACTGTTATGGTGAAAAGAGCCAGCGTCTCTGCAGTCATGAGAGAGAAACTGCTGACATTGGTTATTAAGAAGTACTCTCAACTGTTTGTTTGATTCATTTAAATGAGAAATAGGCTGCTGAAAATTGTTGTTGCCTGTGTTGCAATTCTGCATATATTGTACCTAGACATACTGAGATAAAAGCATGTATCTAACTAATGAATATTCCTCCTGGATGTAAGCTTAAACAATGTTGTCAGCCAAGGTTTAAGTGATGCTGAAGGACAAGGTTGGTGGAATAATGATCATTTGCTGATAAACAAGCCAGGCTCATTTGAATGGACACCACCCTTCATTAAGGTGCCAAAATCAGTAATAAATGCAGCTGGCTGGGAAACATAAAATGTTTTCTCTGATTTTGGTATTTTGCATCCACTTTGCCTGGGTTTTATCTCATCAGATCCTCACAGTCACCATGTTTATCCCCTGTCCATATTATGAATTTTGTGAGCTGGTCTAGAAATTGGCAGTTTCTTGGAAGTGGGAGCAATAAGAAAGTTGATGGTGGAAAGGGGAGGGTTGTTTCTTCAAAGAATTACAGTGTTTTAAATGGTTTATTTGACTCCTATTCAGTCTGCCTGGAGGAGCAGGAATAGCATTCACGCCAAAGACAAATACACTCGATAGGTCTGAATGGCACAAGATGGAGCTGCTAATGACAAAGTCTAACTTCAATTAAGCAAACAATAAAGACATTAATAACAAGTCTGCAGAAAGGGAAAAATACCACTGGTGGTTGGCAGACACTTGCCAAACAGAATGAGCTAACAGTATGCCATTGACTGATCTCATTCTATGTTTACGTATTGATATGCTAGGGTTTTGCCTCTTGATTTGTTGTCCCTGGTTCCTCCATCTCAGGTTGTCTGCTGTAATCCAGACCATATAACAACCTGAAAGGTTTTTTTCCCCAGGCCAAAGTGACTATTTAGATCAAATCTGAACAGAATTGGTTTGTGTGTTGATAGCTTTCTACTAACATGAAGAAAATGAGTGCTGTCATCTAGGTTTGATGACAATGTAACTGTGCTTTATATAAAGGAGAATAACTTTATTGCAGGTGTAAAAAGCTCTGCAATTTCAGATTTGGAACAAATAATGTAAAGATCAGCAAGACATAATCAACAAATTTGACTTTTTGAATCCTCATATTATCCTCATACCTTTCATATTAATGAATATTGCATATTTTTGTGAGTTGGACAGCATAATCCCTTTAACATTGACTCAGCCAGTGCAAGCATCCCAGTCAAACTGTGAAAGAAAACACATTTGTTATCTTTATCAGATATACTGAATGTACTACAGACAGTGCCCTGAGACCATAAAGACCTTAGGGTGTTATATGAAATTACGTTGGCCCTACAGTTGCATCATTTGAATGTGAACATGCTTTTAGAAAACTGACCTATTAAGAATGGGATGAGATACATAATAGGGCAAATATCAATGCAATGTATGATGATGATTGTAATGATGGTAGTAGAGCATGGCATGGCTTCATGTCATGATATTAATGTACATGTATGTTCATTTAAAACAAGAAACTTGGTGCTTACTGATGTCTTGATGTACAGTGGGTGTAGACCATGGATTTAGACTTATTTAAATGTAATTTTCATCTTCCTTTCCCTGGGAACAAGTTATGTAGTGTCATTAAAGAAATATAGTTACTCATTTAAATCTGAAAATAAATGCTTTAGTGTGATTCTCTGCACCATGGTGATACTTTTGCATGTCTCTTCTTTAAAGCCACAGCAGTGTGACATCATCAGTTTTCATAGGAACACTCCAGCTGGTGACAAAGGATTGAAATGAGGGATTCTATTATTAGGACTTATCATATCTTCTTAATATATCCTCCTCACTCGTGACTGTCACAGCAATGAATATATCATGTAGCTTCTTTTCCTCTGTCTTTAGAGATATTTTTAAAAATCCATTCCAGCAAAAAATACAAGTCTGACATCAGCTCCCATGTTCCAGTTATTAAGGCTGGTGTCCAGTCTTCTAGAAGATTATGTGATCCCTTTAATGTGACCTCCCTTTTCAAATGTCTGAACAGATACGATAGAGTTACAAGCAAAAAGACTTATTTTTGATTCACCTTCCTGCAAGTTGTTTTTACTGAGGCAAACACACCTCTCATTTGAACAGAAGTGGTAATCAAAGAGACCCAGGTAACGAGGCACAGTGATGTGTGATATCGTGGCTTTGGTGATGAGAACAGTAGCTCAGGAAAGTTTGCGAGCATTGCTGGCTGGGTAACAGCAAAGGCAGCTGCAGCTTCATCCTTATGTATTTCCTTTTCAGTGGCACTTTGAGCTGTTCTTGATGTGAAAAACAACTCCCAAATGTATCTAATGGAGGCTATCCAAAAGAAAGAGGGGTTCTTTTGGCACAGACACTTTCCTTTGAACACTGCGCAAAAGCACACTTTTATCTTTCACAAAGTTTAAACTAATCAAAGGAAAGAAAGGAATTTGAAAAAGTGTACTCAGAAATTAAAATGTGTATTTCCTGTGACTATCAGTTCTCTATTAGAAGGTTTTAGTTTATTACACTTTAACTAGTAAAGTGTAATATACACACAGTATTGTACTTCAGGTCCATTGTACCCGTGAATCCAGTAGAAATTGCGCAAGGGAGGCTGAGCGCTGGTGCTGTGTCCTCCTCTCTGGGGTTAAGAAGCTCTTGAAAATACTATTCTTCTGACAGCATTGTGTCTGGGATGGTTGTCTCCAAAGGCATTTGCTAGGAGGACAATTTTAGCACCAATTTCTAAAACATCAGCTTTCCTCTACTGAAGGGCGCATGTGAAAATTTTGAAAGGTCACTGCAAATATCAAAAATCAGGATTTCTCCCTGACCTGAGGGAGCTCTGAGACGTGAGATATGAGATGATCTCACTGGAGCTACTGGTTTTCTTCTGAAGTCTCCAGCCTATCTGCTGCTGAATGGAGAGGTGGTGGGAACATGCACTGTGCTGGTGGCTGCTCTAGGAAAGATCCTTAGCCTGACACTGAGAAACACAGGAATGTGATGAAGAGAGAAAAACATGAACACAAAAGACCTTCTCCTGCTACACAAATACTTCAGGGATCATGTCCAGAATTTCACACAGAAAGTCAGAATAAGTATGTCCATGTAGTATTTTAAAGACGTGGTCCTCAAGGCTCACTGTTGACACAGCGCGGGGCACAAGGCAGGAGTTTCACACCACTGCATGCCGCACATTTGAAGTATCCCAACACCTCTGGTCAGAGTTCCTGTGGGATTTACAGGGTAATGGTGCATTATTTGTAGGTTATTGCTGGTATCACCGTTCAAAGGAGACCAAGGAAAGAGGATTTGAGGGTACATCCATTAAAATGTGGGGCAGAAGCCCAGAAGATTTAATGGGACTTTTTCTCCTGCCAAGTGGGTAAAGGACAATCCTTGGAATCTAAGGTCCTTGTACAAAAAATGGTGGCTTATTTGTCATTCAGGATTTATGAATGGCATTTTTTCATTTTCAGTATATCTAAAGTAAAATCAAATACTGGCTTTCCAGTCCTGAACATTAGCACATTCCAGAGAGCCAATTAAGCACTACTTGCATATCTCAGCCACATATTAACCTTCTTCTTTTAAAGAATACTCCAAGTCTTCCTCACAAGCCAGAGAGCTGGTATTATCAGACTAATTTATGGAGAATTATCATCATAATACAGCTTTTGCAATTATGAGGTATACCAGGTTGCAAGACAGCATGGCTCTGCGTTGTCAAGATGCAAAACAAATTCAGTATTCAATAATCTGAGAGAAAAAGGACAATTCCCATTTGCATAAACATGTAGCCACAGAAACTAGATGCACGGATGTATAAGGAAGAGAGACCTATTTTACATGATGTACATAGAATATTTGACAGTTGAGATTGGAGGCGTCATTGATGTGGGTAGGAATGGTGCAGTTGGTTGCCATGGATATGATTTTCCCTACTGGCAGTGCAAAGATTGGCAGGGGATGGATGTTAAAAAAAAAAGATATAAGCATACACTACATACACAGAAACACACACACACACATGCATGCACACAAAAACACCCAAAACCAACTGCAACACTCTGGCAGCCTCATCCTCTTATTTTGTTGAAAAGATATGTATCCTTTTTTTGCTAATGACAGCTCATCTAATATGATGAGCAGGGTAATTTAGAAACTGATATTTTTTTAATAAATCATTTATGAACAATATGCATGCATACCCTGCACACAAAGCCACAGATGTATAAAGTGTACATTATATGCATATATTCTAAGAACTAGGAAGATATTGATATGTAGTATTTAGGGGAAAATGTATATGTTTCTGAATGTATCTGTGTTTATGATAAGATTCTTTTTTTCTGCTTTAGCTTATAATTTGAGACAATCGACCTTTATATACACATCCAAACTTGAAATGCAAAATATAAGTTCCACAGAATAAATGTGAATTTGTGCAAAAAGAAAGACAAGTTGTTTTCCACTTGAGGTCTGCAGCAGCTTCCTGATCAGCTGGTCACAAATTCATATACAAACTACACAAATTCTCCTTACCAATATAAAAAGCAATCATAGGCAAAACACAAGGTGCTTTGTCATTTTAAACCTTCTGCCAAACGGTCGCTCAAGGTGCTTTGATCTTAATAAGGAAACACTGAAATATGCACCTCACTTGGCTGTGTGTGGGGCCCTACTGTTGCCAACAGGACAGTGTGGACTCTCAAGTTTTGCTCATTTGCCCCTTGAGTGCTGAGCATCTCAGATGCTGTAGCAAAAGCCAAGCTCATGCACTCCTACGGTCTCTCTCAGAAATAAAACCGCTTATTTTAGCTTTCCTCCAAAGCACTCTGATGAATGAGGTCAGGTTCCACGCTCATTTAGAGCAGAGAAAACCACGGCCAGAGGTATTTTAAATGAATGCCCGTGATCATCTAGTCATCAGGACCACTACCAGCACAGTGCTTCTTCTGAAGCAGTTGACATTCAAAATTGACATATGGCTTCTTCATCCTTGGTGTTGTGGGGTTTCGTTTTTGAAATACAGGGGTACTGCTTAATGTTAAAAGAATCCCAATGCATAAGGCAAAATAAATGCTTATAATTCTGATTAAACTTTTCTGTGTGAAACTGATCATTTAAGCTTCAATTGCTGCCTCCATACAATGCAATAACCTTACAGCAAAGGGACAAATATTGTCAATTCTTTGTTTTGATCTAGGACACAGATTTAAAGTCAAAGAGGTGCGTGCTAAGGTCTCTATCCAGTCCTATTTCTTTCTGGGGATATTGTCTTTAAGAATTAATTTGACTTTATCTTTCTGTATCCACTCTATAAATAGGAACAATGCCAAAGTGCAATGTGAATTTAGATCTGTAGATAAAAAAATATCTGAAAGTGATCATGCATATTTGTATCACCTTTTCCCTACTCTGCACACTTGAAATAAGTAGTTAATCTCAGTTGTAAATATGTATTTTAATAAATTTCTCCACCATCTGCTTTGAAACTTGTGAGACGCTTTTCTTCCTGGTGCCTGTTACCTGAGCTTGTTGCATTGGACCTACAGGCACAGCAAGGTTTGCATTGTAGCAAATCCAGCACACAAATGGAACAGGGAGATTGAGAAGAGGGAAAAAACAGGAAGAAGGAAGAAACCAAGACCAAAGGCCCAGTCATCAGTGATGAATTCCTCCACTTACAGTCTGAATGAGAAGACTGTGACCAGCATTGAACTAAGGCACCCAAACTGATCCAAAGGAACCACATCCGAGTGTTTCACCCCCTCTTCATCTTCCTATGGAGGATATGATCCAGCTACCAGTGGTGATGGAACAGTAGTTTATGGCTTTCAAACCTTAATGTTTTTAATCTGTTTGCCTCAAGAACGAAAGTTTATTTAATTCTTATCAAAGCACATTTCTCTTCAGTCATCTCCTGCTCAGCTTTCTTTTTTATTTCACTCCAAGAAACTTTTGAACTTCTTGGCTATTTTCAACCCATCTTAGAAGTTAGGATGATGCATGAAAGATACGAGGTTCCTGTAGGATTTTTGACTGTTATATAAAGGTGAACGATCTTATTCATATCCCAAGAGACACTATGAGAAAGATCTTTCAGAAACAGTGCTTCATTTACTTTCCCTGCTTATGAAACTTTGTGGTTTGATACCTAACTATAAAGATGAGAGTGTGATCATAAATATCCTACCGAATGGATCCCCTTTCATGTGTCTGGCATTTCAGGAGGGAGGAGATCACAGCAGCTCTGAAAGGCATTATGACCCTGTGGCAGCATCTGAAATGGCATTTCCCCCTTTTCCCTTTCCCTAATATCCTTCCTCCATCAGCTTATGGAGCAGGAGATGCTCTGAGCTTTCACTGGAGCACAGAAGCAGTTTATTAGTGGCAGATGTCCCTGTCCATTGTAGGGGGTTGGAACTGGATGATCATTAAGGTCCCTTCCAACCCAAACCACTCTGTAATTCTATGATTATCTTTCTGAATAAAAATACTTTTAAATCTTCTTTTTTTGCAGGAGACAAATATTATTGCAATATTGCACACAAGCATTATCTGTGTTTCGAGCTGTGGATAAAATTCTTTAGTGACTGGTTGGGGAGTTTGGTAAACATTTGTTTGTCTGGGTTGAGCAACCATCTGCCTGAACTGCACTCTGGGACCTCTTTATGGTCTCGAATGCTCATTCTCAGTCTAGATAACCAGTAGGAACCCTGCTGAATCTTTCTCACACTGGGGTGACCTTCTTTTCTCAGCTATGTTGCTCATTTACTTCAGTGTAGCCCATGGGACAATCCAGTGTAAGAAATCTTCACTGTTCTTGACATGCTCATTTCACTGGTGGTGCAGCTCTGCTTACTGCAAATATGCAGCTACTTCAAGACATTTCTTTCTGGTTGATTTAAATGCCCTGATTTCTTTCATGTTCTTTTATTTTTATTTATTTTCATCTCTTCTGGTGGAACATGTGCCCAGCTTTGTAAATAAAACTTCAAGAAAAAGATATTTCGGGTTTTTTTTCTTCCTGACTAGCATTGCCAGTACTAGATCTAAAGAGTCTTGTGATCTCTCTGTCTTTTGTGTAGAAAACAGCTCTGATTCTTGTTTCCTGAGACACCCATATTAAAACTTTCAGTGAAGAGAAAATGTTGAGCAAGATGGATGTAGTCTGACATTTAATTATATATTAATAGTTGCTCGCAACAACATTTCTTTTCATATAGGAGTTTCAGGGGCCTGTGAAGCAAATCTAGTCTCACCTCCACAGAGAATACTTCATCTCTCCACTCTGAAAAAGACATCAACAGAAGTCCTCACTCCTATGAAAATTACGTGACTCGTATCTTATACTGCCGTTTGCTTTAAAAATGTGAATGCATGCATTTCTCTGCTTCTGTCTTGAAAACTGATGTAGGAATGAAATATTTAATGACCTATCTGATATCTCTTTCCTAAAAAAGACATAAAGGAGACTTCAGAAAGTTCAGCCTTTCGAATGATCCAGCCAGATGAACCTTCTTGGATGTTTTGTCATGTTTATTATAACCTTTCAACTATTACCACTAACAATAAAATGAACACGGATCTTCAAGGGGGTAAAAAGGAACATACTGAGAAGTGCAATGCTGGAAGTTCCATCTTCCCATTGTGACTGAGTTTGCTAAGGCAAATGTCATGTATTATATCACTTGCACTGCTACCTCTCACTGTTAGGTTTATGCTTGTAATATGCTTTCAGATCACAGGAAAAGAAAGTCAGTGTACAGAACCTTGCAAACATTTGTCTGCATCCAGCAGTGTGCATTTCATCCCAGATTTAATGGGAAATTTAAATTTGGGACTATTCAAAGTGTCACACATATCAGCACACTCCTGTTTCTGCACTGTCACCCATGATGAGTCAAACTGTGCAAACACAAACTTAGTATGATAGATTGCTCAACACAATGACACCCATCGGCATTCAAACTAAATTTAAGCTGTATATCAGAACTCCCAAACCCCTATTCATCCTTTTTTAAAAATGCAGTCACTTAACTGCACTAAAGGGTTCTTCTGACGTGTCTGTCTCTACCATCATTTTTTCCTAAGATAAAGTACAGAATGTTATGTTTTATAGCTTAGTAGGCTGACTTTTAAACCGTTATGTAAACTGGTAAATCAGGCTTTGCAAGAAGCTGAACCTTAGTTTCTTCAGGTTTTTTCTCTCCTCCATTCTTCGATATGTTCTTTCTCTGAGCATATTACTTGTGAACTTAACCAGATAAAATAATGTAAAGTATGGTAGAAAAACTACAGCATAATAAATAAATAAAAATATCAGACATGGCTTACTTCTTTTGAAGTGTTCCTTTAATAATCCAGTATGAATCTAGGTGATGATACCACTGAAAACAAAACCAAGGGCGTTTTTGTACATGCTGGTGATAGAATTTTTCTTTCTTTTAACAGTAAACGTGATTTTCTACACTATCCAAAAGGAAATATTGAGCTGTGGAGTTAGGCATGTGTCATGCATATGTATGTGCCTTACATTACCTATGCATTTCCTTATATTCTAAATATATATATTCGTATATTTTAGCCAAAAAAGAACTGGTCTTTGTTTTGCCTCCAAAACACCCAAAGCACTCTCCCTTACATCCCTCAAAACCTGATTCTTTCATCTGACAACCACTGAACTCCATTCTAGCTGTAGCTACTTTCTTCACTCTTTCTCATGTGATATTTTAAGAAAACCTATCAGCATTTGTAAAATGCCTATTCAAAATCCTCATAGTGTTAACCCTTGTACATACTCTGTGAGACAGAACAAGTTGGTTAAGACTCTGATTTTGTTTTGGAAGAAACTAGATTGCTTGATAGATAAATTCACAGGGAAGTACAACTTCTTCTCCAAAGCCCTACCACAGACGAAATTAAACAATTCAGATATCCATCCAGTTAAGCTTTTTATTCATGCAGGATCAGATAGTATGAACTAATTGAAATGAAAATTCTGGGTGGAGTGGACTCAGCCAGTTTGTTGTCCAATAGCCTCTTTTTAAAAATGAAGTTACAAGAATGAAGTTTTGGTCTTAAACACACAAGGTTTCTTGAAACTCATTTCTGTCTATCCAATTCTTTTCTCATTTAATCTCCAGTAAAATTAAAACTTCCATTCTTCTTCAGACTTTTCTTCTAACAGTGTAGATTTTTCTGAAAAAAGTAAAAAAAAAAATCCAATTTATAATATACAAGAACTATCACAGTTCATTAACCAAAAATCAAACTTGCATATTCATTGCTTAGGGCAGGATTTCAGGTTTACACCCTTGGGAGACAGTGGAAGGTGGAGTAATAACAGGGGTAACAGCAGAGAAAAGGACAGGAAAAACAGTAAAATACTTCCAGATCAGTAAATTCAAGACACATGATATTTTAGGAATTCTAGGAATATCCTATGGACATTAGATATCATAATAGTCTTTATTTGTATTCAATAATATGAAATCATAACTGAAACTCATGGTTTGGTAATACAAATCAAGCTGCTCCTGCTGCATACAGTGTTTATTCTGCCTTCAGTTTGAAGACCTAGTTGGGTCTTATCTCTCCCCATGTGAGTGCCTTTCAGCAGTTTAGAGGTGAGGTGGCTACAAAACAGATAATTGGAGAGTTTTCCCTTGTCCAGAACTAAAACAAAGACTGAAGAGATTCATGGCAATTAGCTGGAAGAAGGGGGTCAGTATAACATGTCACCTAAATAGTGAGCTTGGAGAGCTGATTTGTGGGTATTTTGGTGTTATTAAAAGAACTGAAAACAGGTAAAAAACCTCCTATCCTTCTACCAGAGCTTAACCAACACTCATGAAAACAGAGAAATGAGTTTTTTTCCTAAGTGTTCACTGGAATATAGCACAAAGTAAGCTGAGTATAATTTGTATTTTCTTGACATCATGGCCTTTGCTGGTCACGACCACCTCCAGCAACTCAGTGTGGATCCAGGAGTGCCCTGGATGTAAGTGCAAGTGCAGGCAGTGAATACTCTGTGATTGGAAATAACAAGGCAACTTTACTGATGCTTAAAAATAAAAGGCAGGAGAGATTTAACCTGAATGTTACTGATAAAGATTAATACAAAATATTCTTTCCAAAGAGTCTGATTTTAATACCTTTAGAAAAGTCTAATTTTTGACGTTTTTCTTCCATCAAAGACTGTCACAGGAGGCAGAATACGGAAAAAAATCTCCCTTGAGCCATATAGTTCTTCCATCACCCAGAAACAATTCCCTTGTCCTGTTGTCCTTAGCCCAGACCAATAAAGACCATGATGGCCACCTGGGTGGGTGTCAGGATCTGAATAAGCAGAAGTATGAGTGACTCTCTTTGACATAGCCATGTTATTTAGTACTGCGTTAAATAAACCTGGTCTCGATGCAAGGGACTTTCTTACTTGGGAGGGCAGCAGCCAGCAGAAGTGAAATGCTGCACTGGTTGGCCAAAGTATGGCACAACAGCTCCTCTTCAGGGTGTGACCATTTAGAGCCTTTTTTTACTAATGAGGCAGTGCTGGCAGACAGTCATATATCTTATGGAAGATGTCATGTAACTGTTTTTAATGAAGTCTCAGACATATTTTGCACACTTTTACCCAGCAGACAGTTTTCAAAGCTTCAATGTTTTGATTGATCTTACTGATCGTGTTTGGAAAAACTTTCAGTAGCTGGTTAGAGGTAGAACCCATGAAAAGTCAACAAACTTCTGGATGAAATAAGCCCCTAACGTATGTGAACAAACTGTTTTTGTGGCATTAATTCTGTCTCCATTCCATTTGTACAATTCCATGACCATGATTTTCTCCTTGTCAAAGCACTCATTAACTATAGCCCACAGCAGTCAATTTGTCCAACTCTCCCTCCCACGATTTCCCTTTATTTGCTCAGCTGCCTCTGTGATGTCAAGCCTTTGGGTCAGTTCCCTCGTGGGAACCAATGACCATTTTAATAGCAGAAATGGAAAGAAAAAGAGATTTGGTGCAGATCTCAGGTTTACTTGTGACTTGGAATACCTACCAGTCATTTTTTTATTAACACAATGTTTCTCACAAACTATTCCAGGTCTGAGACAAGCAGATCGTGAGAAGCAAGAAAAGGGGTCAAAACTCAAGTACCAGCTTGAGCAGACTAGTATGGTATTGTAACTACTGAGCAATAAAGAGCACTAACACAATTTCAATCCAGATTTTACAGTACTACAGGCCTTACTCTGTCTAACACTGTCATGTACATTTGATTTCAGTGCCTGTGTTTCACTGAGAGTCCTCCTTGAAGAGTAAAACTTAGCAAATATTGGGGACGTAAATATTACATGTGTCAATGGGAGCCAGGGGAGGAGCTGTCAGTAGTGTCCCCAGCACTCACGCCTTACCAATAGACATTTTTTTTATGAGTTTATTCAAAGAGTAAACCTGTGCATCAACCTCTACTCGGGCAATCTTCTGCATTAAATTATTATAGACTTGCTCTCAGAAGCATCAGGAGTTTAATAAATGAAAAAGACACTCACAAGCTGAGACTCCCGGGGTGTTGCCAGGAAAACCATATAAATTTTATGACAGCGACCTATAAATAAGATATAATTCTGCCTTAAGATCTGTGAAGGTTTTCTTGGAAGTGTATTTAGCAAAACAGGGAAACAGGCTCAGTTGTCAGATCTGGAACAGTCGGGACAAAGTTTTTGTAAGTTTTCCCTTGGTGAAAGTTATGGCTTTCTTCAGGAAAAGTAATGAAGGATTTGGTTAAAAGATTTGTGCTTTGGTTAAGGGACTGCAACCTCAGAGCAACACGCTACGTAATTGTGAAATTTTCTCTAGAGAAACTAAAGTCAGATTGCAAATTAAATCCTAAAACATTCAGGGAAAAAGTGGAAAATATTAGTGAAACAAAACCAGCACTATCTGTTTGAGCATACGGATGGTTTTTTTCAATTGGAATTTATTAACTTTAATTCTGTGACCTCATTTTTTTTTCCCTACCTGAATTTTACCCACAAAACCTTCCTACAAGGTGTTGAAGGCAGTGATGGGGCTGTGCCCAGATATAAAGGGGGTGATTTTCACTGTGATGCTCTTTTTAAACACCACTCTGTTTAAAACGAAGGAAATTTTATTTAGGGAAAGAACTGCAACATCAGGGACCCCATTTTCATCAGATCTGCTTTTCCCAGCACATCCAGACTTTCTTTAACACTAATTACAATGCCACACTACACTTCAATGCCACCTCTTGCTCTCCCTTGCCACCATGCCCGAGCTTGGTCTTCCAGTTCCTGAGCAACTGCAGCTCTGCAGGAATCAGTTAAAGGTGTCTTGTTTCCACATCCGCTGTCTGGATCTATACAATGTGTTTTTTTAAAAAGTAATTAAACTTTGATCGTGCAGTTTTGAGGCACCTGGCTACTTATACCAAGCCTTCTCACATTATCTAGCCTAGAGGCTGGAAATCTTGTCTTCAAACTGGACTAGAGAGATTAAAAATGAGCTAAGCTCTGGAGGAGGTTCACTACAGTGTAGCACCTCGGTAGCATCTATAGACTCATAGATTTAGGATCAGAGCATCATGTGGTTGGAAAAGACCTCCAAGATCATCAGGTCCAACCATCCCTGACCCTTCACTAAACCATGTCCCTAAGAAACTCATCCACCTGCTTTTTAAACACCTCCAGGGATGGTGACTCCACCACACCCCTGGGCAGCTGTTCCAGGGCCTGAGAACACTTTCAGTGAAAAAATTTTTCCTGATGTTCAATCTAAACTTTCCCTGGTGCAACTTGTGGCCATTTCCTCTCATCCTGTCACCTGTCGTTTGTGAGAAGAGCCCAGCACCCACTTCACCACAACCTCCTTTCAGGCAGTTGTAGACAGGGATGAGCTCTCCCTTCAGCCCCCTCTTCTCCAGGCTGAACAGCCCCAGGTCCCTCAGTCTCTCCTCTCAGCACTTGTTCTCCAGCCCCTTCCCCAGCCTCGTTCCCTTCTCTGGACGCGCTCCAGACCCTCAACATCCTTCTAAGAGTGAGGGGCCCAGAACTGACCCCAGTGCTCAAGGTGTGGCCTCACCAGTGCCCAGGGCAGGGGCACAATCCCTGTCCTGCTCCTGCTGCCCACACTGTGTCTGACACAGCCCAAGATGCCATTGGCCCTCTTGGCCCTCTGGGTCACTGCTGGCTCATGTTCAGCCCCTGTCAAACAACGCCCCCAGGTCCTTCTCCTCCAGACAGCTCTCCAGCCACTCTTCCCCAAGCCTGGAACGCTGTAGGGGCTTGTTGTGTCCCAAGCGCAGGACTCAACCCTTGGCCTTGTTGAACCCCATCCCATTGGTCTCAGCCCATGGATCCAACCCGTCCAGATCCCTCTGCAGAGCCTCCCTTCCTTCAAGTAGATCAACACTGCCACCCAGCTTGGTGTCATCTGCAAACTCACTAAGGGTGCACTCGATCCCTTTGTCCAGATCATTGATAAAGATATTGACCAGGACTGGACCCAGCACTGAACCCTGGGGAACACCCCTCATGAATGGCCTCCAACTTGTCCAGGCCAAGGACAGCCAGTTTCTCAAGCAGAATGCTGTGAGGGATGGTTTCAAAGGCTTTAGTGAAATCCAAGTACACCACATCCAGAACCTTTCCCTCGTCCACTAAACAGGTGATCTTTTCGCAGAAGGAGATCAGATTGGTCTATACCTGCAAGGGATTTTGTTCTTCAATGAAATATGGTAAGAGATTGTTCACTGAACTAACTCAGGATGGTCCTTGACCAAAAAATGACTGTCAGTTGTGCCTTAAACCCCCTCCGCTGTTCCCACTGAGTATGGTCTAGAATGTGCACTTTTCCATTTTCTTTATTTCTTTCATTCATCTATGATTATTGGTTGGATTCTTATTCAGAATAGTTTTAAATGCCAGAAATTTGCAGCAACTTAGTCTTTTCTTCTGCCACCTCAGAGTCAGTTCCCACTTAGAATGACAGAATCTGTACTGAAGCAACAAGAAAGAACTTGGTTAAAAAGTGTCTCAGGAAGATCCATTTCCTTGATGAATCAGTACATTTTCATTCACTGAATAGTTAGAATGAAAAACACTCAGCTGAAAAGATTTAAAAATATGAACAAGTTTCTTCTCCTTCTCCCCATTCACTTCAAAGTTCATCCTTGTACAAATATATAACACTATTAATAGTATGTCCTAAGCAGGGCTCTAACATAATCCCCTCTATGAAAAAAAAAGCAACTCAATTTTCTTGCTGTCATAATAGGAAATAAAAATTACATTTTTCTTGTCAGGTGAAGACTTATTTTCACTTTTATACATAATACATATCAGAAAGTGATGTCATATCATCCTAATGTAGCCCCAGGAGCCACGTTTACATACTCTTTAAGACCAAAGGTATTTCCTACTTCTCTCTAGCTTTGTAGAGAAAATGATTTCTGGTTTATTTTTGGTTAGTTTACCACAGCAACCGGCTGTTGCATCTCCATGGCAACTAAATCAGACTGTACAAAAGGTGTGATAAGGCACTGGGCATCTTCTTCTTGTCCAGGAATGGTGTCATCCCTGGAATATCTGTGTCCTGTCTCCACACCACAGTGTTTGAAAGCCCATCCAGTGTCCCTTGAAGCATTTTACATGAATTCCTGGCTGTGCCCATTGACTCTTCACGGAATTTCAATCCAGATGGAATTACAGGATTTTGCATGTTTCCTCAGTGCTTCTGGATAGCCAACAGCTCAGCTGAGACACCAGATAACTGCATACCAGAAATCCAGATCCGTGCATTTCACATGGGGAGACAACTTTGTGGTGCATGCGCAGAATCCATCACTTCTACGGATGTTGAATCTATAATGGACGTGAAAAAACTGTCCCAGCCCTACTGACTGTACTAAAAAAATGTGCAGCCCAGCTCTGCCAGGCATGTGGTGCAACCCTACTGTTTCTGAGAAGTATTAGTCTCATTATTTATTCTTTAAACTGCACGTACACATTTTTTTCTTTTTTGCCTGTGTCTCTTGTGTAGATAAAAGAAATAATTTCTCAAGGCTGTTTTTAATTCTTACTGCAATAGAAGTGCCACACTATAGCAAAAATAAGTATTGCAGCACCTGTGCCTTATATTATGTGGAAGAAGACGTATACAAAGCAAAACCTGGATTTCCGTGCTTAATGAAATAATCTGCCAACAGTTACTGTGTTCTTCCTCTGTGCTTTGAAATCCAAGGTTATTGTTTTGTTCCTGAGTGCAGAATTAGACAGCCCCTGGACAATGATAACCTCTTTCAATAACCAGTTTTCTAGTCATAAGTCTACAGTAAAAGTGCAAGGATTCACTCAAGCTTTACTACAGTGAGTGCTGGAGTCAGACTAGAAATTAGTTCAGGGAAAACAGGGTACGAATTGCAGAGAAAGATATTATGGAAGCATCATTCTGGGAGAGATCTGCCAGCCTTGACTTGGAGCTGGGCTTCTTTAGTATTCCCATGAATGGTCTTTGCAGATTAAGTATGAAGATGCTGGTGACATGCATTGGTATCACAGAGGCCAGAGGCATTATTAATACAAAGGTGGATCGGATCACATAGAATTGTAGTATCATAGAATGCTTTGAGTTGGAAGAGATCATCCAGTCCCACCCCCTGCCATGGGCAGGGACACCTCCCACTGGATCAGGGGGCTCAGAGTCCCATCCAGCCTGGCCTTGAACACCCCCAGGGATGGGGCAGCCACCACTGCTCTGGGCAACCTGGGCCAGGGCCTCCCCACCCCCACAGGAAAAAATGTCTTCCTAATATCAAACATAAATATTCCTTCTTTCAGCTTAAAACTACTACCCCCCATCCTAACATTACATGTCCCTGTAAAATATCGCTCCCGCTTTTTCTGTGCCCCCACTTTCAATATTGGAAGGCTGCCATGAGGTCTCTCCAGAGCCTTCTCTTCTCCAGGCTGAACAACCCCAACTCTCTCAGCCTGTCCTTGTACAGGCGGTGCTCCAGCACTTGGATCATCTTTGTAGCCTCTTCTGGACTTTGTCCAACAGATCAATAGGGAGAACTGCTAAGATTGTGATAAAACAGGAATATTTTAAAGTATAGATAAAAAGTGTCTTGGTTAGGGAGTAATCAAAAGAATTTCTGCTATCAGGTGGGGCGAATCATCTCGAAAGACCAGATAAAGACCTGTTTTTTCCTGCTGACAGGGCAATGGCCGTGGTCTGCCAGTCTGATGCAGTCTGAGATCTGTAAATAAGGAAATTGCCAGAGGGGACTGTAGATATAACAATGAAAGGAAACACTAAGACCTCAGTTAGAGTCAACACAATCATCCAAATCCATGAAATTGATATCGGAATTAGGCAAGTGTGGAGAAGTGGAGAAGAGTATCATGCGTGTTGGAGTTCAAGCATATGGACTAGGACATCATTCATGATCAGGAGGTCGGCTTGCACAAGGCTATGGGTAGAGGAGCCCAAGCTCCTGGAGACCATCTGTAGACATCTATTAGATATTTTCTAATTGAAATCATGTGGGGTTTTAGAAGGTTGTCGCACATGAATTGGTTTTCACTTTGTGAACGTGTAAATACTGTTTACTAATGACTAAATAAATGGTACAGTGGCTAAGGTGAAAACCAATTACACCTAATAGGTATAAACTGGTACTTAACCAGGAGCTAAGGATTTCTAGCAGACTTCTCGTAAGAGTATGTGGGCAAAACAAGTAAATATAGACTTATCTGCAGTCAAAAGGAGAGCAGGATCTTTATTCCTTAGTCAGATGTAGAAAATAATAGAAATATGTCCACACTGGAGGTTTCTGGTCTTGTCTGAGATTTGCAAAGAGGAGCGGTACAGGTGGTATGGGAAATATTGGCATGAGAAGACCATGGAAAAGCATTTCCCCTTGTTCCAATTTCTGGATGAAATCTTCTTCCTTTCCAAGTTATTTTTGCCTTTTCTGGAGAAATTAATTTGGACTATCAGCAAACTTGGGGGAAGAGGAGATAATTGATGTAATTATTTTTGAGAAGCTGTGGGAGGATGGTGGAGAATGAGGCTTGTCAGAAAAGGACAGTTAAAAATAGCTGTCTGGAGCCTTGGAGGAAGCTGGGGCTCCCGACATGCCCAGCACTAAGTACTGAGGGAACCTTGTCCCAGACCTGTAAGCAAGACTGGCAGATGAGAAATCTGTTCAACTTTGCATTTATCTGATTTTTTTCTTTGGGCTGATTTCTAAGAAATTCTTGTGGTCTGAGGTGTCTCTTTAGAAAATAGGATCAAAAGTTCTTATCACACCTCTAGAAGAGGAGTGTCGGAGTGAACTTTGTCCATCGCCAAGAGCCACTTGGATGGGTCTCTATGATTTGATACATGGGGCAAGACGGTATAAAGTCAAAGAGTAAGAGCTGTGACTAAGTATCCAAGTCACTAAAAGCTGAAATCCATCACCTCCATTTCCAGGTTAGGTATATTTTTGCTTATAACCTTGTCGTGAGGACACCTGCACTGCCAGGCTCAGTTGTCAGCCAGAATTAATCATGTCTTGCCTGTCCCCATCTCCTTGACCTCCTTCCGTTTGTCCATCTCCACCCCCACCTACCAGGTGTCTCAGGTTTTACTTGCATCCTGGCTTCCAGATGGAATTTTTGTGGTGAAAGTCAAGGTAAATCTGGCTCATGGAGCAAAGCCTGTGCCTCCAGTGCTGAAAATTATTTCTTCAAGCACAATATTAGGAAGAAAATCCAGTTCTTTTCCCTTTCATCTTGGAAGATATTCTACCAAGAAGTATTTACTTACGTGGAACAGACAATGCTGGCCACCTTTGTGACGCTTTGCCTTGTCCACCAAAGAAGGAATATCACAGTATCACAGTATCATAAGGTTGGAAAGGACCTCTGAGATCATCCAGTCCAACCTATAACCCAACACTAACACCAACACTAACACCATCATCTAAACCATGGCACTCAGTGCCTCATCCAGTCTCCCCTTAAACACTTCCAGGGTCTGCGACTCCACCACCTCCCTGGGCAACGCATTCCAATGGCCAATCACCCTTTCAGTGAAGAACTTTTTCCTAATATCTTAAATTACAGAGAAGCACTGAATTTACTTTTATTTTTAGAGCAGGAGAAAACCAGAGGACTTTTACTTTAATTTTTATAAAAATAAATATTTCAACATTCAAATCATTAGCACAAAAGTTGAGAAAGGCTGTTAGTAATTAGGTCAAGCAAATTAGAAGAAAAGTTCTATTTGGGACAAAGAGAACTTAGAAATATTGAGAGAAATTTTAGAAAGAAGTTTGCAAAATAAATGACACATGTTTAGATCACATGGTAAATAATTCGAGCAATTTTGAAACATACAGCATTTGCTAACAATGTTTTTTAGACAAAAATGCTGCTCATAGGTAACATAAGAAACATGTAATATCTGGTCAACAGACACATTAACAACAAAATCAAAACAACAATTAACAATCCTTCAGGGCATCACCAGTACTTTGTAGGGATGAAAATCCATAATCTGGATGAATCATGTCTGTGGTTTGATGACAGAGGGTCTGGACTTTGAAGAGCAGCTGACATCTTATGTATGTGGAAACCAATACATGAGCTCCCTTCAGCTCTTAATTGGCTGTAAACAGGTGTCCTGTTGCCTTCCTGGCACTCAGGACCACCCTTTCATTCCTGTGTTCGGGGTTGTAGGGAGTGGGTGCACGGAGGAACTGCCTTCTGCAAATAATGTAAAAAAAATAAACTTAAAAAAAAAGAGAAAAAATATTTGCTTGCACATTAGAGTTGGCCAAGCAATACCAGTCCCACTTCACGGGTGGGAAAGGAGGCATGAATACGTTCAGCAAATAATTCAAGGTTGAATAGATCAACAGGAAGTGTTGTGTAAATAACCATTAAGTTCCTGGTAGCCAAAGAGAGGAGGAAACTGCATTCTATTAATGGAGATATATTGGAAACACCAACGGAAGAACAGCCCACACGGAAAAGAAGGAATTGTGTAAGTAACTCAAAGTCTGTCCATTAGTAGTCAAGATTATAAATTGCTCTTGGAATGTCACGTGTAGGCAACTGTTGGATGTAAAAATTAATTGTTCATACATTCCAGAAAGGAATTAATTGGAATCGTTCTGAAGTGAGATACTTAGTATTCTTTTAGACTTCCATGTTCTCTGAATTTCAGTTTGTAAAAATGTAAACTCACAATAAGTATCGAGAAACAGAGATTTTTGTCTAATCTGTTGTAAAAAGGATTCTTGACTGAAATTTACGATGTGCCCTTTTTTCTGTTGAGGTAAATTATGACAGGGTATGATTCAGCCCTTTCTCTCTACAGATTTATACCATCTGCAATGTTTGATTTCAGACAGATTTTGTGTTTTTTTCTTTCTGGAATTCTCATTACACCTGAAAGCACAGCTTTTATTTTCGTAGAAGAAACAATGCAATGCAATTTTCTCTCCTATCTAAAAATATTACTGGTTCTGTAAAATCTATGGAGTTAGTTTTGAAATAAAACACCACTAAGCTCAGTAAATTAATGGTAAAATACATTTAAATAAGCTTGATAAGAAAGTTTTCTCAAAGACTGACAGCTGGAAGAGGGAAGCATTTTTGTCAAGACTGCCGAGTTACTGCTACTGTCCTTGTCCAGCACAGCTGTCCTCTGGCTGCCTGAACAGCTCTCAAGGTACTTCTGATTGACTTTCCCCAGATGATGGGGGCTGCAGACTGGTCTCACTCCCAGGGCAGTAGATGAAGCCTTGGGGAAACCCTGGATCCATCCTTGAAGAATACCTCTACATGGATAATAAGCTACTCTAATAAAAAAATAAAAAAAGTCTAATAATTCACTATTTTCATCATGGAAAAGGCAAGCAAAGAGGAAATTCCAGCACCTGGGCGGTGCCAAGTACCTGAGCCCTTCAGGCTCTGCCCAGCTCCTGGGTATTGTGACCACACACAACCTCTTAGAGCAAACCACAAAATTGTAATCATTGTATAATTATTGTGAAAATCACAATTTCATATTCTGCACATGTCTGTTTGTACGACATACAGAGTGCACTGCTCTGTGATATTGTGATCTGTAACTGCTATCACACATATCATACATCAGAGTGGGTGAATAGTTTGCAATAGGTAAAATTTCCATGTTTTTTTTCATTTTTTATTCTCTGTTCAGATTTTTTTTTCCTTCCAATCTTCCAAAACCTGGATCACAATCTTCGCAGATGTATTTGCTGTTTGAAATAATTCAACCAGTACTTTCTGTGAATTTTCCTTAGCTTCTGAGCTGTTTGTTTTGCAGTTCTGATATTGTTGTGCTGTTTTGTATAGACGGGGGGGGGGGGGGGGGGGGGTCACACCAGCGGTTTCTGTTATACGTGGAATGAACACCTCACTTCAAATTGATTTTGTTGTAAAAATATTTATGATTTATCATGTAAAAATAAGAGAGTGTGGTTTTTGTCAATATTCTTGCCAAAAAAAAAACTTATTTCCTGCATATTTCTGAGAACAGCTGGAAATATGTTCACAGGAAGTACAAAAAAAAAAGGAATGAAAATACAGTCAAATGCATTTATTTGCAAATACGAACAAATACTCACTGAATATTTTAAAGAATTTTCATTACTCTGATGGTGATTATCATTCCCTCCACCCCAGTCTAGAATCTGAGAAGGATTACTGGGGATTTCTTTAGAATATTCTTTTTTTTGACCAACTGGCATATTAGCACTAGAAATGTTCTTTACTCACTCTGTAGGGTTTAAGATTTTACAGTACTTATGATAAAATATTGTGATCAACGGCAGTCTGTCTCAGTTAATTGCACTAACAGAGAAAAAGCCTTCTAATGAATATTCACAGCTTGTGTAAATACAAATCTTTCCCTCTTCGATATACCTTGTAAGCCCCTTTCAGTCTAAAGGATCCCTTGTCTTCAATCCCCGTCCTTGGTGAGCAGCCAAACACAATGGGGCATTAATTAACATGTGCCAGGACTTCATCAGCATGCGCGGCGGCAAAGGGCAACTGCAGGCGCTTTCTTCTTCTTTATTTTTTTTCCCTTTCTCCTTTGCATTTCTGCGTAATCCATAAAGGATAAACTCCAGCACGTAAATCAGCCCTTGCTGAACGCCTAGTGATACAGCTCCCTTGATTTTCTGGGGCTGGGGATGATTTTTTTCACAAACCCAGGAAAGACATTTACTCTGTCTCTTTTTCATGTTCAGAATCCATTTGCAGCCTGCAGAAGGTAAAAATAGTGTTTTTGTTTACTTGCCATCCGGATTGTTCTGTAAATAAATCATCTGGTAAACTACAGAAAAACAAACAGAATTATATTCGTCCCCCTTAGTGTTATAACAATGGGAAGGGAGGAATTACTCTCTCTGTTAGCCCAGGTGACAGTGAGCTGCTCTGCTACCTTAGGCAAGTATAGAGAGAAGAACTGTAAGTCATTTGGTACCTAGCTTTTACCACCCAGCAGTGAGTAGTCAAATAAATCAGGGATATAAATTCAATTTTAATTAACCCTCAGGTAGACCATATTCTCTTTATCTCCAAGGAAAATAAACTCTCCTTCTGTTTCCTTGTTGTTGTCATTATTGATATCATTGTTATCAATATTAATTTTTTGTTCATTATAATAGCAATACTTTAAAAAAACCCAAAGTTAAAACTTTTAACAGAATTCTAAAACATACTCATTTTATTAATGGCTAAAGACACCAAGGGAGTGTAGGGATCACCAGTTAGGTCGCTGTTCTCTTTTGTTGGTGTAATTAATAACACAGGAACACAGAAGGAGATAACAGAGGGAAGTTTTGTTATGCTTCTACATCATAAATAAGATGCCGTACCTGATAGCCTGGGTGTTGCATGAGATTCCTTTTTTCTTTCTTTTTCTTTCTTTCCCAATCACTCACCTGTTTTACTTAGATCCTTTTCAGTTCATTTCAAACAAACCCTTTCTCTGACTACACCAAAGCCATTGGCTCTGAAAACATTCTGGAAACGGATTACAGTTTTACTTCTACTTGATAACTTCAAGTTACATTATTTCTTGGGATTCTCCATCAAAAAATGTTTCAGAAATTATCCCACCTTACCTTAGAATGAGTAAAGTTTGAAACCTGAGCAACCCAGTCATCTCCATAGTAAGAAGTGAATTTGGCACATAGACAAGACAGATGGGTTTTATCAGGGATGAAATACAAGAATATAAAAAGAGTAAAGACCCCATTGGAACTTAAAAAAAGGACCTTCTCCCCCTTTTTCCATGTTGAATAACTGTTACAGAAAACTAAACGTTATGTCAATCTGCTCATCTTACTCTCACCCTCATGTGAAATGTGGATGCCATCGTAAGTTAGAAACCTATTGAGGAAAGACAGTAATAGTCAGATCAAGATCTTTTTTCACATGATCTCCAGAGAGCTGGAATCCAGTTGGAAACCACTCATGAGTGGTGTTCCCCAGGGCTCAGTGCTGGGTCCAGTCCTGGTCAATATCTTTATCAATCATCTGGATGAAGGGATTGAGTGCACCCTTAGCAAGTTTGCAGATGACACCAAGCTGGGTGGAAGTGTCGATCTTCTTGAAGGGCGGGAGGCTTTACAGAGGGATCTGGACAGGCTGGATGGGCTGAGACCAATGGGATGGGGTTCAACAAGAGCAAGTTTTGAGTCCTGCACTTGGGACGCAACAGCCCCGAGCAGCGTTCCAGGCTTGGGGCAGAGTGTCTGGAGAGCTGCCTGGAGGACAAGAACCTGGGGGTGTTGGTTGGCAGGGGCTGAACATGAGCCAGCAGTGGCCCAGGTGACCCAGAGGGCCAATGGCATCTTGGCCTGTGTCAGACACAGCGTGGGCAGCAGGAACAGGGCAAGGATTGTGCCACTGCCCTGGACATTGAGGATCTGGAGCACGTCCAGAAAAAGGAAAAAGGCTGAGGAAGGGGCTGGAGAACAAGTGCTGAAAGGAGTGGCTGAGGGACCTGGAGCTGTTCAGCCTGGAGAATAGAAGGTTGAGGGGAGACCTCATCCCTGTCTACAACTGCCTGAAAGGAGGTTGTGGTGAGGTGGGTGCTGGGCTCTTCTCCCAAGTGACAGTGATAGGACGAGAGGAAATGGCCACAAGTTGCACCAGGGGAGGTTCAGATTTGACATCAGGGAAAGAATCTTCACTGAAAGTGTTCTCAGGCCCTGGAACAGCTGCCCAGGGAGGTGGTGGAGTCACCATCCCTAGAGGTGTTTAAAAGGCAGGGGAATATAAGACAGAATGGCACAGAGGATTCTGCTTACTGCATTGTGGTTCTGTGGAGATTTGGCTGTGGAGAACTGTCCTAGACCCACAGATGACGGCACACGCTGACAGCAATGCTTAAAGTTACTATTAAATCATAAAAGATTGGGTTATACATGTGTGCACAAATTTCTTCCTGCTATACTGTTCCGACAAAGAGGGATTTAGGGATATTCTCATTTAGAACTTGCACCTAGACTGTCAGGTTTCATAGCCATCAGTGAACTTGCCCACCATGAATTTCACACTATCACAGTATCACAAGGTTGGAAAGGACCTCTGAGATCATCAAGTCCAACCTATAACCCAACACCAACACCAACACTAACACCAACCATCATCTAAACCATGGCACTCAGTGCCTCATCCAGTCTCCCCTTAAACACCTCCAGGGTCAGTGACTCCACCCCCTCCCTGGGCAGCCCATTCCAATGGCCAATCACCCTTTCAGTGAAGAATTTTTTCCTCACATCAAGTCTAAACTTTCCCTGACCAAGCTTGAGTCCATGCCCTCTGGTTCTGCCACTGGTCACCTGAGAGAAGAGACCAACCCCTGCCCGACTACAACCTCCTTTGAGGGAGTTGTAGAGAGCAATGAGGTCTCCCCTGAGCCTCCTCTTCTCCAGACTAAACAGCCCCAACTCCCTCAGTCGCTCCTCATAGGGCTTGTGCTCCAGCCCCCTCACCATCACCATCCCCCCTCACCATCTTCGTTGCCCTCCTCTGAACACATTCCAGTATCCTGACATCTTTCCCAAACTGGGGTGCCCAGAACTGGACACAATATTCAAGGTGAGGCCTGACCAGTGCCGAGTACAGGGGGACGATAACTTCTCTGGTCCTGCTCCCCACACTATTCCTGATGCAGGCCAGGATGCCATTGGCCTTCTTGGCCACCTGGGCACACTGCTGGCTCATGTTGAGCTTCCTGTCCACCAGCACTCCCAGGTCCTTTTCTGCCTGACTCCTCTCCAGCCACTCTGTCCCCAGTCTGTAGCTCTGCATGGGATTGTTGTGTCCAAAATGAAGTACCCGACATTTGGACTTATTAAACATCATCCCATTAGAATCAGCCCAGCTCTCCAGTCTGTCCAGGTCCCTCTGTAGGGCCATCCTACCCTCTAGCAGATCAACTCTTCCTCCCAGCTTGGTATCATCTGCAAATTTGCTGATGATGGACTCAATCCCCTCATCCAAATCGTCAATAAAGATATTAAACAGGACGGGACCCAATACCGATCCCTGGGGGACACCACTGGTGACCAACTGGATGAGACACCATTCACCATCACTCTCTGGGCTCGGCCATCCAGCCAATTCCTAACCCAGCACAGAGTGCTCCCATCTAGGCCACGGGCTGCCAGCTTCCCTAGGAGTCTACTGTGGGGACCGTGTCAAAGGCCTTACTGAAGTCCAGGTATCCCACATCCACAGCCTTCCTCTCATCCACCAGGCGAGTCACATGGTCGTAAAAGGAGATCAGGTTGGTCAGGCAGGACCTACCCCTCCTAAATCCATGCTGGCTGGGCCTGATTTCTTGACCGTTCTGCAGGTGGTGCATGATTTCACCCAGGATTACCTTCTCCATGATTTTACCTGGGACCGAGGTCAGGCTGACAGGTCTGTAATTACCTGGATCATCCTTACGGCCCTTCTTATGGATGGGCGTCACATTGGCCAACTTCCAGTCTTCCGGGACCTCTCCAGTGAGCCAGGACTGCTGAAAGATGATGGAGAGCGGCTTAGCAAGCTCATCCACCAGCTCTCTCAGCACCCTAGGATGGATCCCATCCGGCCCCATAGACTTATGAGGGTCCAAGCGGCTCAGCAGGTCTCTAACCTCCTCCTCATGGATTGCAGGAGGGCCATATTTCACCCTGCCCCCATCAACCACTTCAGAGGACCAACTGTCAAGCGAGCTGACATCCTTGTTGTTAAAAACTGAGGCAAAGAAGGCATTAAGTACCTCAGCCTTCTCTGCATCTCTGGTTACTATATTTCCCTCCACATCCAACAAGGAGTGGAGGTCGCTGCCGCCCTTCTTTCTGCCATTGATGTATTTATAAAATACATCATTTTATAAAATTTGTTCAATCCTTCCTCCTCTGTTTCAACCTACTTTTAAAAATTAGTCCCCCAAATGTTGACTACACCTTCCTCATGGAAGTGAATCTCATGGTTATCTTGATCCGTTTTTTATATTACAAGTAATTACAGTTTGTAGCCCTGTGTTCATTTCCTCTGTACCTTCCATACATTTATAGGTCTCTTTTCCAAGGCAGGAAGTCCAGCCTATGTAATCTTTTTTCATATAGATTCTGTTTCATATCTGATCATATTTTTGCCCATTACATCTGACATCTGAATATCCTGAAAAGCTTTTCAGCACTGAAAAACTTTGTCATGTCACCATTTACCTAGTGTTTCTGAAAGATTTATGAAAATGCTAAAGAGCATAAAATTAATCACTTACCTTGGTAGGACTTTCTTGATAACCACCCTGCAGGAGGACGACTACACAGGTAAGAAAATGACAAAATCATTAAAATGAAGGTCTAACCACTTTAATTATGTCATGGACAAGAATATATCGGGGAAGGAAACTATATAGAAGCAAGAATGGAAATGGGTTGCAGCATGAAAACCTGTTTAAAAGCAACAGGTGCCCAGAGCAGACCTGGCTGCAAAACGGAGACACAGGGAGCAAAGGATAAATAAGGGAGGTGGGGGAAAAGCAGACAACTTACTTGAGCCTATATAGAAATTTTTTTAATACTAGCTCTTGTAAGGAAAAGGAAGTCCAAATAGCTGCAGATTTATAAAGGAACTATAGTTACTACAGGAGGAATTCACTCATAAGTACAGTGCAGCATTATGTTAAAAGAAAATTGAAACTGTAGAAAATCATCTAAGTAAATACTAATAATAATTTAGTCTTCTTCAAAAGATAACTAAAGATATAGCAAAATCAGTGTTCACCATAGCATAACTTCCCTTTTCTATGGTTTCAGGCACTTGTGCTCTCTTATTGATGCACAAGCAGTGCTGTTCATTACAAAGGGCAGACCGAAGTGTTTGTGAATAAGCCTGTGTTGGGTGATCACTTTGATTTACATTATCACTGACATTGTTGCTCAGTGCTGGGCTGTTGGCAGTTATTGGGATATGAGTCAAAAAAACACAGAAAAGCTTTTCAAGGGCACTATAAATTCACACGTCCTCCCTGCTCCTGACTTTCTAATGCCAATCTGAGCACTCTGTTCTAGAAAGGGTATGAAAATAAGTAAAGTGTATTTGGAAAAGAGGAAGGAAAGATGCAACTGATGGAGCGTGACAGAGATCAGCAAAATCATCAGTGACTTGGAGAAGGTGAATAGGGAACTAACACTTGAATTCCTCTGACAGCAGAGCCCTAGGATACCATGTGAAATTACTTTGCCACAGGTTTCTAAAGAAGGGCTTTCTCCCCCCTCCACACAGTATTTAATAAATTCACAGGAGTCTGTGATATTTGTACATAAAATTTGTCAAGAGTATGTGAATAAATTTATAACTGGTTGATCCCACAAAGTCCCAGACAAAGCCTTCAGCCTGGAAGTCCTCAAGCCAGTGGCTGCCAGATGCCGGGAGAGTTTGTCTGTGGGGAGGAAAGGGTCACACTGCTGATGGAAACCACACCAGCAGACATGCTCTGTGGTTTAGGTGAACCTAGATTAGACTGAGATAAAATCAGCCAGAGAAGCATCTTTTTTAACACGTGATGAATCAACACCGTGTGTTTAAGCTCATAACATCAGATATTTTGTGGCTTAGCTGGTCTGTATGAGACATTTGTAAGAGATTACATTTATGTAACTTTATTTAAAGGTGACTTCTTCCTTGGAGTGAGGAAAGGTGAATATTAGAGAAGACAGTTTTAAGTTGATTTCTGTTTATGACAACTTTTTGCAGTTTTTCTGAACTTTACAATATAGCAAAGAGAAACATCTTAGAAAGAATTTAATTAAGAGAAAGACCATCAGAAGAAAAAGTTGTAAGAATGACTGAACAAATACAAGGAAAAGTAATAACTCATATATCCATTCATATTTTAGAAAAGCAGCAGTATATTAATTTCCCTTTTTGCCAGAACTACAGTGCTTATATTCTGTTGTGTATTAGGATCTGCTTCTCTTCTTCACCCTGTTTGTCACCTTCTTTTTTATTTCTGCATTTTAAAATAGAGTGTGAGAAACATCAGACTAAAAGAGATTAGTGGAAGAAATTTCTTTTACTGGGAACCAAGTAGGCATGCGTCTGAGAGAAGAATTTTACACATAAAATGAACTATATAACAACCTGAGTTTTCACTTTTAGTGCCAATCAATATCAATTTAACAATGGTTAAATTTGTTTCAGAATTTCCCAGTGTGAGTATCCTGATACTGATAAAATTAAATATTGTGGTGCAACGTTAGTTCAAGGAGATACTGAACATTATTCAAAAGCTAGTCCAGAATCAATATTAAAAGGCTTATTCCTTTAAATGTCCTTTCCATCAGACCATGGATGTCATAATGGTACAGCTCATCCCAGCCTTTCAACTGGCACACGGGTTTGGTTTTTTTTCTGCAAATGAAATGCCAAGGTTGTTCTTTCCTTCGCATCCGCACCCTGCTCAGCAGGTGTACGGGGGGGCGGGAGGTCTGTGAAGCCACCATCACTGCTAAGGCAGGGGCAAGAGGTCTCTGGCATTGTCCCCCAGACTGTTGAAGGAAACTGGTTAAATCTTCCATCTGTTTTGCATTCAGAGTTTCAGTAGGAAACTAACAGAAAACTAGTAAATGTTGTACAACTCGCTGTAAAAATACGAACAGTTTAATCAGAAGTAGCGAGAAACACCCATAGCAAACTAGAGCTGTCACAGTATCACAGTATCACAGTATCACAGTACCACAAGGTTGGAAAGGACCTCTGAGATCATCAAGTCCAACCTATAACCCAACACTAACACCAACACCAACACCAACCATCATCTAAACCATGGCACTCAGTGCCTCATCCAATCTCCCCTTAAACACCTCCAGGGTCGGTGACTCCACCCCCTCCCTGGGCAGCCCATTCCAATGACCAATCACCCTTTCAGGGAAGAATTTTTTCCTCATATCAAGTCTAAACTTTCCCTGACGAAGCTTGAGTCCATGCCCTCTGGTTCTGCCACTGGTCACCTGAGAGAAGAGACCAACCCCTGCCCCACTACAACCTCCTTTTAGGTAGTTGTGGAGAGCAATGAGGTCTCCCCTGAGCCTCCTCTTCTCCAGACTAAACAGCCCCAACTCCCTCAGTTGCTCCTCGTAGGGCTTGTGCTCCAGCCCCTTCACCATCTTCGTTGCCCTCCTCTGAACACACTCCAGTATCCTGACATCTTTCCCAAACTGGGGTGCCCAGAACTGGACACAATCTTCAAGGTGAGGCCTGACCAGTGCCGAGTACAGGGGGACGATAACTCCTCTGGTCCTGCTCCCCACACTATTCCTGATGCAGGCCAGGATGCCATTGGCCTTCTTGGCCACCTGGGCACACTGCTGGCTCATGGTGAGCTTCTCCTTTAGAGGAAACTAAACTTGCCTTTGTAAATTCACAAAACCTTTTTGTGTTTTGCAGGAGTTTTAATACCTGGAAAAAAAGATTTCCTTAATTTATCCATACTCTGGTTTTTAGATGGCATTTGTGTCTGTGCAGCAGCCTAACTTTCAGATATTGAGGAGATATTCCAACTGGACCAAGGAGCTACTTCCCCTTTACTATGTTGCTAAGTGTGAACAAATGCAAACCAACAATTATTCCTGCAATCTGCATGCAGATACCTTTTAAATATTATCCGTTAACACTTAAATTTGCTGAGAAGAGGGAAAAAAAATCCCAGGCCACAGTCAGCATTCTGCCAGCATGTGGAAAGCACAATAATTACGGGAGTTAGTCCTGTAAATATGCAAATATTGAGTTAATGATTTCAGAAATTGATTTATTTTGGACAGCCTGTGGGGGCATCATCTGAGAAGAGCTGGAGGAGGCTGCTGCCCGGTGCTGGATGCATAATCTCCATCACCACAATGACACACCTCTGAGTCATCTATGCTGCTTCCCTTGGGATAAAGGTGTTTTAAAATTATATATATGCCTGATCAGCAACCTAAGAAAACACCCACTGCAGCCTGCCATTCAAAAAGACTATTTCTGTAAAGAAGAAGACATGAAAATGTAGGCATTCAAGTGAAAATTCAATCCTTCACAGTACAGAGCCTCTGTGAAGACTTTTAAATGACCCTTTTTATAACTGTGCCATGTCTGTACCTGTCTCAATAGTGATACCTGGAAAGAAAAACAGATATATGTATACGAGTGGTTGAGTAATGTATTACTCACATGCACTTTGTTCTTTTGGAAAAGTGACCTCATCAAAGGGAAGAAAGCAACACCTTGTGACAAGCTGAGCTGTACTGGAAGGTCTGAATTGTCAGTGTGTGAGGTTCCTGTTATCTCAATTTATATCATGATCATTGAGAATCTTTTCCACAATGGCGATGCTGAAGTAATGTCACTTGCTTGCTTTTTTTCTTACTTTTATGTTTTTCTAATCCACCTCTGTGTTGGGTGCTTCAAGGAACAAACCCAGTTTATGACAATGGTAGTAATTGTCACAGGAGCAATGTAATAGTATGCTGACCCTCTGATTTTGAAAGACAACGCAGCTGATGGTGTAAGTTGAGAAGTGGTAAGGACAGTGTCATCGCTGTACTGAGGTGGGAGTCCACAATGGCCATCAGTGGAAGGGTGATGAGGCTGGGGTGACTGACACAGGGAGAAGACGTGGTCTGGTTTTGATCAAACACGTGGAACAATCTTGTCAGGCCACCTCAGAGTGGCAGCTGCACATGTTTAGTCGGATCTTATTATTCACCAGCTACTACTCTGCCATTTGCTTCAGGAGGGTTGCTGCAGGTGTGTGAAACCTATGAAGAACCAAGTGCCAGCGCACAGAAGTGTGATGTGTCTTGAGTCCCTGTGGGTGAACTCCCTCCTTCCCCTCAAACTGGAAACACAGTGGCCTGGGGAAGTCTACAGGAGGAGAGGACCATAGGTTGCTGTTTTATAGGCACATTTCTAGCAAATGCATACAAATTTTAAATTTACCTTAAATATACAGACTTATAAAAAGCATTGCCTGCACCAGTCTTTTCTCAACAGAGACGTTAGCAGAAACTAACATTACCCTACTTTCATTAAAACTTACAGCAGTGGGACTGACTTGTAGCAGGAGTTTTGATGATGCAACAGAAAATGTTTCTCTGTTCCTGTTTTGAAGCTACTCATTCAGTAACTGCTCTTTCTTACTTCTTTTCTTTAAATACTGGAAGAACGGAAGATAATTTCTGTTCCATATGTATTGTATTCTCCATGACAACAAGCTCCTCCTGTTAAACTCTTCTGATTCCTCCTTTTCTAGAGCTCTTCAACACTTTGCTTCTAAAGCACTGGGAAGTTTAACAGTACTGTAAATGGAGATGTCCTGCCAATGGTTTAATCACTTCTGTTTGAATTTCCTAAAGCCTTGGATTTTGGCCATTTATTTTAGGGATTTGTTTGAATACTAATAAGGTTCTCCAGTCAACAGATACCCAGACTGAACTGCCAGAAAATGATTGTCCCACACATCTTCTTCTGGGAAAGGTCTGTCATGGAAGGTGCTGCCAATATTTGGTTCAGCAACCTGATAGAGGAACAGACAATGGTCTGGTGTCCTCAGCTCCTACTAATTCCATGACAAGGGAACTGACTCTCTGTGTTTTAACTCTCTTTGCTCATGTCTTATCTTCTTAATCTCTCTCTCTACTCTCTGCAGTGGTGAAGAAAATTAACCAATATACTTTCAGAAATAAAACTATCAATTGTAAGGAAGCATTAGGGCTTGTAACATATTCAAGGACACAGCTTTGTTCACCCCATCTGAATTTCTACTGGCATTTTGAAATAGAGCAGCATGAAGAATAAATCTGTTGGAATATCCATACGGAGCTCACCTATGATTAATGTAACCAGTGAGTGGGTGGTGTAATTAATCACTACACAACACTATGGCTGAAACACAGTTTCTTTGAAAATAAGGGGGAAACCTCAAGCTCCAATAAGTAGTCTGGACTTCTCTTTTAGGGCTCATTTCCCCAGGTGTCCTGGAATAATTCTGCCTGTCGGTCTTCGAGTTTTACAAAGCATCCCTCCACTAAGTATGATTAAAAAGTCATCATTCGTGAACAGTCAGTGTGCTGTGTTGCCAGAAATGTTGTTTTCTGGTGAAGGGAAATATTGAAGCAACCCAGCGTGCAAAGAGCTGAGAAATAGTGATGTTGCCCTTTGACCACTGCACCCAGCAGTTGAATACAAAGGTGTGAAAGGGCAGTTACCAAAAAGGTAATTATTATTTCATGGGACACATATTTCCTGGGACATCCATGGGATGCTCCCTTGCCTGTGTTATCTTGCAGATGAATGGGAGGCTTTCCATCATGTTTGGAAGGCTTTGGATAAGTTTTGCTGAGTGCTATATGTAATGTATTGGAGTGGGGCTTGCATGCCATCAGACTGCTACAGAGGGAAAAACAACTGTGGACACGTTGTTCTGCCCACACTTGGTAAACCAGTCAAACTGCTGCTCATGAGAACAAGGTAGGCACCAATGCTTGTGGGCTAAATGCTTTGGGCACAGCAGAGGGCAGCCCAGTGACAAGAATTCTCCGAAATTCATTTCCTTCTTCTCCAACTTCACTGTCTTCAGTCCTCACCCTGAGACTGGCTTCCCCAGCTCGATTCACAATCAGCACGAGCCTTCACTGCACAAGAGCAATGCCTTGTGCCTGGGTGCTTTGCACCCTTTCTCTGATGCACAGGCAGAGGGCAAGCATAGGTGGTTAAACCTGTAGGGATTTGTCCCCTTACAAAACTACTCTGAAAAAATGCTGCAGTCAGAACAGAGATGAAAAGAAAAAAATAAAAATCAATAATTATCAAACTAACTTCACCAACACTACCATAAGAATTTCATGCTGCAAGTTCTCCCAACAAGCTGGAAGGCACGGGCTTATACAGCCATATGACTGGCACAGATCAATACATGCAAGCAGCATGCTAATTTAAAGAGTATAATTCAAGGATAATTTAAGACCTGAGAAAAATGAATATTATATTAATTTATATTATATATTATATTAATTTATATTATATTTTATAATTTATATTAATTTATATTATTTCCATCCTCTTTCTATACTTTCGAAGTCTGCTTTTGTCTTAGTTCCCTTTCTTCATGTTATTTTTAAGTCAGGTAAATAATTAATTTGTAAAAATCTATTTCATCTATTTTTTTTTCATTTTTTCATCCTAAAGAATCAATATTCATGTGAAAGAAGGATTTTTGGAGTAATAGGTCATAACACTGAAAATGGAACATTTTAGGCTCCCTTTGAAGTCAATGGCAAAATTCTTACCAAGATTAATGAACCAAAAAGTGGGCTTTTAGTATTACACTGTTTGGCTGGAATGAAGCAAATTATTCTGGTTCCCATGAGGAATCAAATATGATCAGCATATTCATACAAGAGTGTGCACACAAAACCACATTCATATACGGTTTCTGTTGCTCAGCACTGGGAACAGACCAGGTGCAGAGTTCAGTTTCAACTCAGGCCAAAAAACCCCAAAAGCCATATTTTAAAAGGCAGTGTTCCCTGTGTCACTTAAGCTTGGGATTCAAAGATGCTTTGGAAAACATTCAGATTTGCTGTCTTTTTACTTTTTCTTCAAACCGTGGTGCTGAACGGTGTCTCTGAGTTCCTCTGCAAACACAACAGCAAGGATCGTTGCCTGCTGAAGTCACTAAGGCCACTTCTATCAACTGTAGTAGGAGTCTGATTGATGGCTGTAATTGGTTATCACCATGGTATCCGAGGCCGTATAAATCTAGTAAACTTGCATCAGCAATATTTGAGTCTCTAAAAAGTACAGAAAATGCAGAGAATCATGCAAACTCTGCACACAGCACAGAGGGAAAGTGCTCAGGCCCAGGCTGGATGGGACTTTGAGCCCCCTGATCCAATGGGAGGTGTCCCTGCCCATGGCTTGGGGGGTGGAACTGGATGGTCTTTAAGGTCCCTTCCAACTAAAATCATTCCAGGATTCTGTGAAATAAGCAACTGGATCTCATTAGAACCTTTTCCTTGTAAAATATTACAGGGAAGCAAGAATACCACCCCCTGTTTTACTATGGCAACAGTGGTGGTGCCCCTTCCTAGAGTTCTCGTGCAACACCTGAATCACTCAGGTCTCCTGACAGTCTTCATTTTCACTCTGAACCATGAAGGGTGTGGGGAGGCACCATAAACACCTGGAGAAAATATCTATGACGTAGCAATAAAGAGGGCAATAAGTTTATACTGATGACAGTGGTCAAAATCAGGCACTACTGAGCGCGGCCGGATTGTGCAGGGTGGCTGCCAGCTCAGGAGCCTGAAGCCATGGACCAGGGCTGAAGGAGGTGCCTCTGCTCTGGCTCTCCTCGCTGCAGAGCCTGAGAGACACGTTCAGCAGCTCCGCCGGCGTCTGCTTCATTACTGTAGTGAGCACAACAGCCAGTTCATTACTGTGGTTTACAAGAGTGGGGCTGCTCAGTGACTAGACATTTCATTAAATTGCCACAAGCCATCTGTCATTGAACTTGTTTTGATTTGCACAATGCTGCTCTGAAATGCTGGCGGGTGAAGAGCTTGCCTGGCATTGTGTGCTGTGGGGTGGAAGGCAGCCCAGACGCAAAGCGAGGGACCTGCAAGGGGAAAGCAGTTACTTGAATGGGAATGAAAAGGGCTTTCTCTTTCTTTTAACAAGAAGCCAAAGAAAGGAGAAGCAAGGAATAAAAAAAAAAAGCTGCTCTGGAGCACCAGGAGATGCACAGAGTGTATGTGAAAATCAGAGGTGTTAGGAATGGCAGAAGACAGTAAGCTGCAAAACTTCATGTGTAAACCTACGATGACAACATTACAGGAACAAGTCTTTAGCCTTATGTTTTGAAAAAAAAGTCTTACAGTGGCTACAGTCTTCAGAAAAGTACTGAAGGCCAAGGACCTAAAATGTGGGAAAAAAGGCTTCAGAACAGGGTTTTCCGTTTAGGAGAACAGCACAGACCTTTAAAAAAATCATGGTTTCCATATCATTGAGGAACCAAAGTCTACTTAAATCAATAGCAGAATAAAAGCACAATTGTATCAGATGTGGATTTCCAGTTTTAGATAAGGAACTGCATCATTATCTGGATTATATGGAAAAATTATGGATTTTTCTCTTTTTCATGAGAGAAAACGTGCAGAGCAATGGTAGGATTCTAGTCTACCTGGGATGATATTCAACATACAGCACAGAAGTTTGGTACAAAAGTATCAGTGTTTGCATCTTTTCTAACTTAATGGAGCGAGTCCAGAGGGCCACAAAAAAAAGTCAAAGCCCTGGAAAAATTGTCCTATGAAGAGAGGCTGAGAGATTTGAGGTTGTTCAGCTCAGAGAAGAGAAGAATCAGAGCAGACCTTATGTCATCCCTACAGTACTTAAAGGGGGCTTATACGAAAGATAGGGAAAACCATTTCAGTAGGTCCTGCAGAAATAAGACAAGAGGAGAGGATTAGATTAGATATTATGAAGAAACTTTTTACACTGGGAGTGGAGAGACACTGGCCCAGGTTGCCCAGAGAGGTGGTGCACACCCATCCCTGCAAAGATTCAAGGCCAGGTTGGATGGGGCTCTGAGTAACCTGATCCAGTGGGAGGTGTTCCTGCCCATGGCAGGGGGTTTAGAACTGGATGGGCTTTGAGGTCCTTTAAGGTCCTAAATGCTTTCCAACCCAAGGCATTTTATGATTTTGTGACTTGAGGAAGGTACTGTACCAAACCAGTCTGGCAATCTCAGACACCAAACTGTTTGGCAGAAGTATCTCACTGTATTTCAGTGAGATATTACCCATCAGCTCTGACAGCACAGAATGGAATTCCTGGCTACAGACTTTACCTGCTATTTCCTGCATAGACACACACACATCAAATCTATATATATATCAGACAATTGTGTATTATCAGAAGGATTTACTTATTTACTTTACTCACAGTATTGTGAATGCAAAAGGACCGAGTGAGATGCTGTTAAGGAGATCAAACTACATTGTACAGTTTTAAGAAGCAGCACAGGTTTTTAATCCCCTGTTGAGGCTGAGCTAAGGAAAAGAAGCACACTAAGGGTTTTGTTTTGGCTAGAGTGCACACAGACTTTTTGAGAAAAATTATCAGTGTAACCCTTAAGACTTTAAAATCCAGGCTGATATCCAAGAGTGTTTTAGCACGTTTCTTCTTCTTACTCAGGCTATTTAGTCAATGTAATTAATTAAATAAATAAATTAAATAAATGCAACTAATTAATTAATTACAAGCGTCCAAAAAAAAGGTGAAAATATGAATCTATGATTCAATAAAATGCACCACTCTATACTTATTCTTTAAATTAAATTACGTGTAGAACCAAGCGGTTTTTGTAGTCACTGCGATGCCACCGGCAGCCGCGGGGTGGCGCGAGAGCCCCGCGCAGCCCCGGGATTCACCACCACCACAATTTTTTTTTCTGGTGCAGAAGAGTTTTTTTCAGCCAGGGATAAATTTAACCCACTGCCTCCTTAACTTTGCAGCACCTGTTAAGCTTCTGAACACTATCTGCACTTTTGCTCTATGAAAAATTTCTATATTCTGGCACAAAATGTTCGTTTAAACGGTGTTTTGATCTTTTGCATAGCAGGTTTAATGCAAACTAACAAAATGAGAAAAAAAAAACTAGTAGAACCAAGCTTCCAAGTTCAGCAGTGCATGAATGAAAAATCTCTTATAGTTTGGAGTATATATTTTAAGAAACTCTTTTTAAACCACTTACTTATTCTCAGAAAAGGCATTACACATCAGGAAACAGAGGAGCATGGTTTATTTCATACTCTATAGATATAGTTAAGTTCATACAGATATAATAGGCTTCCTAGCTTCTGATATGCTATCATACAAGTCTGTATAATCTGAAAAGATTTTTAAAGGTGTTGTGAAACAGAAATTTTTGGCCTTGGGCTCAAGCTAAGTTTTTATTTTCTTTTTCAGCTGAAGCTGAAATGTTTGGAATTGATAAATCTTTAATTTTAACATGGCTCCAACACAGAGAAGAATTTAAAACTCAGATGCCTCTAACCTGGCTGGAGACAGAGATGAGATTTTCATGACCTATGTAGAACTTCTGTTGTGTCTGGCACAGTAAATTCTGAAACAGGACAGTTTTTTCATGTTTTGGATTGTAATATGGATGCTGCACATACTTTTGGGGATTTGGGGAGAATCTTCAAATAAGATTTTTTTTAAAAATAGTCACCACAACTTGTAACAAATTCGGAATTCAGAATTATGTTTAAGTCAGAGGCAGAAAAACGCAGTCCCAGAAGCCTTGAGATGAGACTTTCTACTGTACAACCCAGACCCTGAAAATGCCTTCTAATGTTTTTTCTTTTTCTTTGCAGTGCGTGCTACTTTCTTTTTCACTTTCTACAATCTTATTTGGTCATAACTTTAAAAAATTTTATATCTTTCAATTTAGAATTCCCTATTACTTCAAGTAATACAGTGAATCAAATCAAAGAGTCTTGCAGATATAAGTCAGGTTGAGCCCAGCTGGGATATCTGAAGGATCAGAAAGTCTTATTGTAACGAATAGACTAGGCTAGACTAGCCTAGACTAGAATAGAATAGAATAGAGGGTTTTTATGGCAACTGGATTTGTATCATGTGTGTGAACTATGACAGAAAGCTCAAATGCACAGTGTGAGTGAGCGCAGAACATTTGAAGCTTGTTAGGAATCTGCCCCCCATATAGAAAATAACATTGCACGTACGAATCCTTGCACAGAATTTTGTTTAGGAAGAGATTTATTGTCCAATTCTGTCAGATGAAGCATCTCCTCCCAAAAGAGACTAAAATAGGTTTTAAATAAAAAAGGTGATGACAGCTCATTGGGTGCTCTTGAGTTCTCTAAGGCTTTTCCACAGGTAGAACTCCCATCTGTAGCTTTCAGCCCCTCTGGTGAGCGCCGTTGTTGGAGCCGTTTAGCGGGGCCCTCCAGGCACTGCCCATGCACAGAGATGAGCCAAGAAATACAGGTTTAAAATGGCAAGGTTTTCTTTTGAATGTCTGGATTGAGAGGGCTTTAGAGCCACTTGACACGGTTCCCAGCAACCTTGATGTTACGGTTTTGACAGACATTAGTGCTCCCTGGCAGGAGTGCGGAGCTGTGTCTGTCCCTCTCATTGAACCCCACCACTTGGGAACAGCCAGGGAAAAGTACAAAGCATGGAGGGTCTAGTTAAGCTGGTGATTAAAGGTAGGGATATGAAAAGGAAATAAAGGACTCCTTCTGCTGCACCTGTGCACAAATAACGTGAGTTCTGTAAGGGCTTTTGACTGCATCAGCAATGTTTTGCTTTGTATTATACTTTTCACAAAAATAAACCTGTTTATTTCAAATATCTCTCTTTCGGCTACAAACTTTCCCTCCTACGTTTGTGCTTACACTCTGAAACAAATAAACACTGCTGCTTTCCTTTGGACTTTTTGTGTGGTCCTGTTATTTGATCTTGGTTAGCTTATTTTGCTGAATTCCTGCTGAAAATTAACTCTGTATCTACCAAGTACAGATATCAAATGCTACTGCACTGTGCATCAGTGTATATGATTGTATTAATTCCTTTTTGATGATACAGATCCACAGAAAAATACGTAACTCCCTTTGCCCTTTCCAAAGGAAAAAAAATATCCAGAAAAAAATGTTGCTTTTTTATGAGGAAATAAAAACCATTTTCTATGATTTTGAAACACAGCAACAGTGTAATAGACTGCTTCAATTTCTTTTAAACATCTCAAAATCCATTAAAAGCAAAATAACATAAAAGTCAAGTAAAGAAAGAGTACTTAGCCAGCTTCCAGAATAATCAACCAGCATGAATCAAATAGAATTGAAGGCAACTCTGTTGAAACCCAGTATGAAAAACAGAGATTAATGTGTCCTGCTGAAGAAAAAACTAATTTCACTGTAGTATCACAGTTGATTTAAATACAGTATCTCATATTCTTGACACACAAAATAAAGAAGAAAAGAAAATCAAGGGACACAATTAATTCTTTTGAACTTTTTTTCTATGCAAAGAGGCAGTTTTCCTTCCCTCATCTCACACCGTCGTGGCAGCTGAACTTAGCAGGCACTCTAAATGCTGCCCTTAAAAACAACACCCAGCTGCCACGTCCAGCAGCTTTCCACGTCTTTCCTATGAAGCCCTCTCTATCTGGCAAGATCCCAAGGGTGCTGGTCTCCAACGAAGCTCAGCCTGGCCATCAGGTGAAAACACAGGACAGGACAGTTAGCTGCCACTGGGTGACTTTACTAAGCTTTTGTATTTTGGAAGAAACAAGAGCAGGACCACTTCTTGTTGCTTCTCCTGTCATGGATTTCTTATGCCAGACAATCAGAGTGAAGGAGATGCCTTCAGCAGTGTTGTCACTGCTGGCTAGCTAGCTGAGTTCAGCACCTTCATAAAGCTTTACATGTCACGTCTTTACTGGTGTAGCTTTTATCTATGAAGCAAGTTCAGCACAGAGCTGTAGAGTGTCCTTCTTCCATTGCACCGCTCAAGCCAGGGCTGAAGAACTTAAGGAAAACATCACCTCTTCAAAGGGCAAAGCAAACGCCCAACAGATACAAAAGTGGGACGGAAGGGACCGGACTAGAGGAATTATTTCTCCTGTTGCTGCTGTTTGAAAGCTATGGAGAGCACAGCCAGCTGTTCTCCCCATCCCACTGCACAACAGCCATTGCTGTGGCCAGTGCTGGGCAAGGAAGGTGAGCCTTTTGTGGGTTTGGCTCAGCACTGCAGTTGTTGCTCTTAGGAGTGTCATCGGAGGCTCTTCTTCACAGAGGAGAGACTTAAAATGGCAACCCTGACGTTCAACAGCAAGAAATGACATTTGACTTCTGCATGGTATCTCTCACACTCCTTAATTAGAACGAGGAACCCACAAGTACAATAATAAAAGTAGGTACTGTGGGTATAAAGTGTCAACACTGTAGTTGTTTTCGTTATATTTAAAAAGTAGAATCTGGAACACCTCCTGTGCAGAAAATTATTGTTGTTGCCAGCAAGAGACACTGTTTTTGTGTTAAATCCCCGTTACCAGTGCTGCTGCTGCTGGTTGTCTGCTGGCATGGAGGGTCAGGAGGTGGATGCACCAATGGAAAACTGGACTTGTGGCACAAAAAGGCAGGATTTCTGTCAGGACCAAAAGGAGAAGAGGAAGATATCGACAAGCCCTTCAGGAGGCGTAAATAGATATTAAATTACTGTGCAGTGATAGAAGAATACTTGGATTAAACACAGGTTTGCATTTCAGCTGGGGAGTCTGGCCCATAACACTTACGTGCAGAAACTGTGGTGAGCAGCAGCGTCGTGTGCACATGGGCAGGGTCCTGCCCACTGCGAGGCCCCACTGGGGTTTCCCTCAACATTCTTCTCCGAACTGTTTCTAAACAACATTCCTCTTTTTTATGTCCTTTTCCTCTGTATCTCATCTGCAACACTGCATACTACTGAAAGCTGAGTGATCTTAGCATAATACCCAGCCTCAACCAAACAGAAAGTTTGAGCTCCCTGCCCAAATTTAGAATCGCCCCTTTCAGTTGAGGCACAGCTGAATTTTTGTTCTCTCTTGTCCCAGCTTTGCTTTGAAGTATTCATAAAAAATATCTACTTCATGTGACATTTTTAAAATGTATCATCTTGCCTTACTCTGACAACAGAGCTTCAGTTTTAAGGAAATACTGGAAGTATTTACAATTCAAAAGGCAAAATACCGTTCATCACAAAATGGTCGTGTGGAATCCGGAAAGCTGGTAAGGACTTGAGTCTTTCCATTTGGGTGCTTTGAGACTCTCACTGTATTTCTCTTTAAAATATCACCTCCTAAAAGAAGAGAAAAAATAAATGTATAGAAGAAATTAGTAGAAAGTATTTTTTAACATACTTGTCAATCTGGTTGTTTTCATAAAGTAGATTTCCTTCAGAAAGAGCACTGTCCTTTATCCAATGCAAAGCATCATCTCATCTGGCTAAGTCTCAAAGACCTTTTGCCACAAAGACACACCCAAAAAAGGAGAAAATGGAGTTAATCGCCAATAGAACAGTGCAAAACTACGTTAAGGCTCACTCTTATCTCTTCCTCTTCTTTAGGATCTGGAGTATAGAAGTTGAAGCTGGCAGTCTAATCTCAACCATTAGTGCAATTGGTGTTTGAAACAATAAAAAATATACGTGATAACATTAGCAATATTTCATAATAAAATGGCAAATAATGTTTATTTCCCATCAGCTATTATATAATACATACAATTAGGGTGTAAATACATCTGCTGACTCTAGTACCTTCTGCCTGTGATGTCTTAGGAGCAACAATCCTTATTTGACCATTTCTGTTTTGTGGAGTACTCTCATTGCAGCACAAAGTCTTCACAATTCTGCTGAAATATGTAAATGATGCAAGAGTGAGTTTCATGCCAAAAATGCAGTTTCTAAGAGAAAAATACGTAAACCTGTCATGATGCAGGAGATAAGTGCTTTTCAGAGAACAACGTCTGTGCCGTAGAAGGTGTACAAACAATGCAGAGTACAGGACAACGCGTGTCTCTTCCGAAGAGTACAAGCCCTCTTTTGACAAGCAGGCAGTTCAGTAAGGAAGAAGAAGGCTTGAATTGCATTTAGCTGATACAAATGAAATTAAAACTAAATGGGTTGTCACATCAAGATGATGTTAACCATGTAAGTGTTTGCTATTTATTAAACCACCGTTTAGAATTTAGGTTGTGATAAAAATACAAGACTCTTATTGTTCTTTTAGGATACAAACCCTGCATTTAAAAGGGCATTTATGCAGATTATTCACTCCTTTCACACCTTTGAGAATTAAATTTAAAAATCTCTTCTGCTTCTTTCCATTCTTTTTCTGTAATTGTATCTCACATGCACTTCCATTCCAGGTTACCAAAAAAAAAAAACAAAACTAAACCCAAAAAATCCCAAAGCTCCAGGCTTTTCTAGCAGTATCCCATTACATTATTGCTTCAGATGCATTCATTCTCTACAATATTGTTGGCTGTTTCAGGTTAACTACCAAAATCATTTGCCTGAGAAGCAAGATTTAATTGTCTTACAACTACCTCTGTGAAGCACAATAGGGATTACAAGTACTCATTGATTATACTATTGGGTAGAATAAGGCACTCTTTTTCTTGCATTTCTCATTCATTTTGTCATTGCATTCTCTTTGAAAGAGACCAAATGGGTCCCAGCAGGTGAAAGCAAAGAAACCTGAAAGGCCCCCTTTGATGAATGACAATAACACAACCGCCCTCCCCCCATTTTTGGAGATTGTAAAACCTTATTAAATCATGCCCGGTTAGATATTGATTGAGAGGGAGCTAAACTAAAACCAACAATAGCAGCAAGGCTCAGAGAGCAGTGCTTTCATCAACGGGCGCTGAGCATAGCTAAGCTTTCCCCTCCGTTTTCTCTGTGCATTTCCTGGGTTTTGGGAGCATGTTTGGGTTTTTTTTTAAAAAAAAACCTATTTACTTTTGTTTAAGCCATTGTACAAGGAAGTCATACAATGACATCAGCTTTGTCAATCACAGATAGCCAGTAGCTGTCTCTGTAGTACTACTGATTCATCCTTCACAGTGTCACAACAAATACTACAAATAACATTAAAGTTAAGGCTCAGCTTTTCACGTTTTGTTGGGTTTTTTCTTTATTCTTCTGAACAATTATTGCAATTGCCACTGACTCCAAGATGCTCTCAATTATTACAAGGCTAGTTTAGGACAAACCACGTGAATGGAACAAATAAAACTGTTTGGTAAAGACTGCTTTTGAAAAGTAACAAAGAAACCTACTGAATTTTAAAATCGTATTTTATTTCAGGCTACTTTTATTACTTGCCTGCCAGGTCATCCATTTATGAAACCCACCACAAAAATTCCCTTCCTGGCAGTCGTCTTGGTGTAACTTGACTCTTGACAGATTTTGAAGGCTCCTTTTTAACAGGACTGCATGTTAATTAGTTGTCAGTGAATTGCTTATTTTTAACTCATAGTGCATTCTGGACCGTGGTAGGAAAAGATGAAACACGAATAAGTACACATGTAATCCTACAGGTATCTTTCTTCTGATAACAGAGAATCGTGGGCCAGCATTTGAAGAATGTAGCTCCTTTAAATTTTGCTTGAGGTTTAATTTATTTTTTTCCTTCCAGGACTCTACAGGTTTTCCTTGTCATAGGCAGAAGTTCCCTTAATGAAGAACATTGCTTAAATGAACAAAAATAGAACAATTATAAAAACCAATCTGGTTTTAATCTGTATCACTATACCATGTGTGTTTCCTAAATTCAATAAACTGTGTAAAAATTTTGCTTTTTGATTCAGCTGAAGAAGCAAATGATCATCCAGATCATAATGATCTAAATACTAATGCTATTATTCATCACTATCAAAGAAGTGTAATTTTTCATTTTATTATGAATAGCCTTATTTGAGGGAGTTGCACTTTTCTCTGTGAAAAGCTTCTTTTGGTTACAAATGTTATTTCTGGAATAGCTGAAATTGTTATGGAATTCCTGAATCCATTGTTCAGAGCCGAAAATTATTTTGCTAGTTGTAAAAGAAAATTAGAAGATTAAAAATAATGTTCACACTATGAATATAGAAAATAGAAGAGCTTTTATTACTGAAAATTTGGTATATTTCACCAGAGTTGTGAAAACAGCTGAAGAAAATCCTGGGGGAAAAAATGTAAAATGATACAGAAGAATGGAAGATTTATGCTGTTGAAAAGGATGTAAATAAATGAATTAATTATATTATAATCAGATGGTTATATCTATATTCTTTTCTGATTGATTTAAACTATCCTTATCCTAATAGCTACCTCACTCATATTTAATAGTTTCCATTTGTTTGCCTTCTCCATGTCAAGTCCATCAGGTTTAGCCTCTGATTTTACACTGTAACTTACATTAATCTAAAATATTAATAAATTCTTACTACCATCCTCCTCTGTCCAGCGAACTGTACATCCCTGTGTCTAAAAATTACAAAGGTTAATTGCTATTTAAATTGAAGCCAACATAGCAAGTTTTACAGCTGTCTGTTTTGTTGGTTTTGGGGTGGGGTGTTCTATGCAGTTTGTTAATAGCAAATTTGATAATGGTAAAATCTGTACATGACAGAGAAATCAGATTTAAACCAGAGAGTTTCAAGTCACATTGTGAAAATTATAGCTGAGCTTGAGAGTACAATGTCTCAAACAGGCTTTATAAATATAGCTTGACACTTACAGAGCTTTAGTTTTTTTTATATGCTGCTCAAGATGAATAATTAACTGGCTGAAATTATGGCTAATTGTATTTTCATTTGATTTGACTTTTCAAGCATAAATGTTACATGCTTGTTTTATACTAATTATTAGCCATTCCCAGACAGATCTGCACTGCCAGGGAGAATGTCTGACATCCTTCTTTTATTTTTTAGGGAATCTCATAATTCAATAATCAGCAACTGGTTTGCAAAGTCTGTCTTCCTTCTAAAGCTCTATGAAAATATAATCTGATGGCTCAGGATGCAACAAGATTTTTCCTGTCTTATGTTCTTAATGCTCTAGGCGTAGAGCTGTAGTAACTCTTCCAACTCTGTTTCAGAAACAACATAAAGGCAAAGAAATATGATTTTAAATTACTTGACAGTAAGCTACCTTGGACTATTGTATTTTTATCTATCCTCTACCAGTTGCTGGCAACCATTTTTAGTGAAAGAGGTACTTTTGGTTACCTGTTAATTTTTCCTCAAGTTGCATTTAAACAGTGTCCTTCAAAACCAGTAAATTTAAAATAGTCTAGTTGTAACGAAGAGGCTGCCCTTGGAATTTTCAAGAATTGGCAATTTCCAAGCTGAATAATTTTTGGGGTTTTTTTACCTTTCTTTTTGAATAATTTCCCATACCTTTAAGGTAGAACTACTATGATGACAGGAGTATTTTTTGTCAAGTGTTCACTTTAACATCTCAAGAGTGTTTATGTTTCAGTGCCCTCAGGTCGCTTGGGAATGAAGTGGGCTGGGGTTTGTTGTTTAATTATACAAACCCATGAACTGTCATGCCCTATCAGGTTGCTATAACATCAGTTTTTATTTAATAGTAGAATTTATTAATAACTCATGCTGCTGCCTCAGTCAACATGAAATGAGAGAAAACTTCCATAAGTTCAGGTATTTGAGGTGTTCAAATATGTATTTGAAGTTGCTGTAAAATGCAAGCTATCAAAATAGGAAGAATGTTTACAGATCCTAAATGTATTCACTAAAGTGTTTTAATGACATTCATAGAACTCGTGCATTTTTAAAGCTGGCTTCCATTACTTCATTAAGGAATTTCTGGCTGATAAGAAATGCTTTACATGATCATTCCCATTTCTTGGTGTATCTACGGAAGAACATTCAGGCACGTACACAAACACTTATGCATTGTTTATTGATCACAGCATAATCAAACAGCTTTCGTCAGACGTCTTCTGGGGAAGGGATGAACTTTTAAGGGAAATCTCACAATGCACTTTTAATGGCTTGAGGGATTTTTTAAGTTTTCTTTGTATTTCCCAGAGGAAATTGAGTCTCTCCAGAGATCCATTTAGAACAAGGTCCTCGTGTACTCGGAGAGGACTAAACATCTCACGGTGCTGGTTACACAGATGCCAGTGGTTTAGCTTCTCTCTTTCCCTTTTCTTTCCCTTTCCATTTTCCAGGGAGGACACCTCTCGCCTTGCTAAAAGAGGCCTGTGGCCTCCCATCAGTGTTTGGGTGCCAGCCCCTCCATGGAAGTGACACCTACTCAACAAATGCCAGCAGTTGCTATCCCAGGAACTAGAAGGGGTTTTTCATTTGAAATCAGCTTAGATAGTCAATCTGAAAAACCTCATGGTTTCACATTTACCCTGCAATAGCTTTGGGTCAACTAGCAGGCTTATTGGACGTTTTTCCAAGCACCGCAGTCCTCTCAGGCCATGGTGTTTCCTGCAGTCCTACTCAGCACACTGACATTCAATTAATACGACCCAAAGTACATAAATACACCGGCTTGTCTCATGCAGGTTCAGGAGGCAGGCTTCTCTGATCATCCCTAGATAAATGAGTGCTACACTTAAGGTGAAGTCAAAGATATGAAACACTAAGTTACCCACACCGAATTTAACTTGGACACATCAAAAGAAAAAGGTCTATACAATGAATGTGTGTCCTTTCAGGTACAGCAACTCTTTTGCTTCTGCTTTCCTGCAGAGCTTGTATCCAGTTGCTGTGGGAAGTATAGCTTCTATTTCCAATTCTTGTATTTAAATTTTGAACTCTGCCATCCTATCAGCATAATCTGTGCATTTAATTTTCTCTATTAAAGGAATGATATGAAGTTGGTTACTTTTCTATAAACACACATTCAAAGGTACCTGTTTGATTTTCATCTTTAGAAAGACAATTTTTTTTTGTATTTTTTAATTTTTTAACCGCCTCTGAATTTCTTTGAGTTCCCTTTCATGAGTGTTGGTGACAATGAAGCATTAATGAATTACCTTTCTTTACTGAATAGATGGTTGTTCCAGTCAAGGAACTCAATTTTCCTACATTAAAACTATTTGAGATTGTTACTAAGGTATGATGATATAAGAAAAGTGTAGACTTGTTTGATATATTGTGAGGAATCATTTAGTATCATTAAGTTACAATATTTTCACTTTGTACAAATTCAATAAAACTATTGCTGGTTGAGTATTTGAAAGCAAGAGAATGAAAAACATCTCAAAACATGTTCTACAATCTTTCTGAGTACCATGCATGTTACGTATTTGGCTTGCTTGTTTGTATGGTTGTCTGCATCTCTGTTCCCACGCTCGCACGATCGCCCTTGCACCTAGATGTTACAGAAAAACATTCAAAGTCCCCAGTGTCAGGATAGTTACCCATGAAAAATTAGTCAAGGAATAGTATTTAAATAAACTCTAACTCCTTACTGAATGCCTTCAAAGTTACAGATGTGATGCTCTGTCAGGCAGAGCTGCTACACCAACCACGCACAATAGCTCAGAGTCATGACAGTGAATTTAATCCGTGAGTTTACAGAGATCATTCTTGAAGGGCAGTGTGTGGTTTGGTTTGTAATTGCACTGAACTGATGAAGAACTAGATTTGCAAGGTATGGTTTTCCCAGGAAGTGGCATCTTTTATTCCTGTTGAAATCCATAGCAGTAAAGGACTTCAGCCCTCTTGCAGATCTTTAGTGTCTGCTCAGCTCTGTGAAGTCAGAGCTGATAACTTAAAAGAGGACCACCAGGAGTTAAGAACTATCTCTTGGCTAGGGTCATTAAAGCAGGACCAGACTGGACAGAAGAGCAGAAATAGCATAGTATCTCCAGGAAGTTAAATTAAATTGCCTGGTAATGGCCTATGTTGTTAGAGTCAAGTGAGAAGGCTTTGCTTGGTGGCATGACTGGCTCATATGATCACCAATTTTGATGCTTTTTTTTTTTTGTATAGGCAACAGACATTAAATAAAGACCTTCTCAAAGTTTCAGATATCAGTATACGTAATTTTGAAAATAGCCAACTGATAAATTGAGAAGCAAACCTTCCTTCTATCGAGAGAAGAGAAAAAACAACAAAACTCCCCCAGCTGCTCTCAGCCCTTGCTGTGAAAACCTTGTTTCAGCAAACACAATTGTCCTGGCCTTGCCTGGGATAGAGTTAATTTTCTTTCTGTTGCTGGAGTAGTGTTGTATTTTCAATTTGGGAAGAAAATAATGTTGATAACACACTGATGCTTTCAGTTGTTGCTAAGCAGTCAAGGAATTCTCAGTTCTCAAGGTGAGCTTCCAGCAAGAAGGCAGTGGGTGTGCGGGGAGCTGGGAGGGGACAGAGCCAGGACAGCTGGCCCAAGGGGGCCAAAGTGTTATTCCATACCATACTATGTCATGTTCCGTATTCAGAATGGAGGGAATTGGCCAGGAGCTGGTGGTCACTGCTCAGGGACAGGCTGGGGACCAGTCATTGACTGTTGAGTAGCTGCACTGTGTATCACTTGTTTTGCATATTCTATTATTGTTACTTTTATCCTCTCACTTTTCCTCTCCTATTAAACTGTCTTTATCTCAACCCATGAGTTTTACTTCTCCCCTCCCCAGTTCTCCTCCCCATTCCACTATGGAGGAAGCTGGGCAAGCAGCTGTGTGGTGCTTAGTTCCCAGCTGAGGATAACCATGACATCAATCCTGACCACCTGGAAGTAAAAATTTTGCTCTTTCAATAAGAAGAAGACAAGCCTTTTCTTCCTGGCACCGCAGAAGTGGAAGAAATTGCTTATTTCCAGGCACTGACTCATGGTCACATGCATTGTGGAGGTAGAACAAAGCCTTCTTCTTGAAGCAAACCTTGCTGAGGTCTGACTTGGAAAACTGGAGAGGCAAGCATGCTGAAATGATTATTTTGAAAGCAGTCCCACTACCAATGTGATAGCTGGGAACTCAATGCACATTTCTGGTTCTCAATGAGCCACACGCATGCTCAATTGTACGGTCACTGCATTTCTTATTGCACTTCTTTCTATATCATATTGAAGTAGTAGAAAAAATAAATATTTTAATCAATTTTTTTCCCTTACCTAGACTGTCTGTCTCTATGTTTACAGAATATGCTTCACTAGTACATTCCCATTTACTTCCTTGTAATAAAAAGGGTCTGCTGTCTATTACTAAAACATCTTCTGAAAGTTAAAAATATCATAATTCCTGGGTAATGTAAATTGATTAGGTTTAAAATCATAGACACATGCCGAGAGAAAAAGCCTATCATTTAATCATGAGTGAAAATGGAGCAAGAGGATGTACAGGTAACTGCAAAATTCTTCTTACTTTCTTGTGATAAAGAAGTTAGCTAGGTGATTTTGTGGTGAAGGGAATCTAGGAGACAAAAATTCTTATCAGAGTTAGCTTGGTTCCTCCCGAGGTTGATTAATACCCAGTTAGTTTCTGGGACAACAGGGAAGATCACTTTCAAGAAGCCTATTATTTGACAGAAAGCAAACAGCATCACCACCAATTCTGCACCTTGTTCAGCTACAGGCATCTGTTTTATAATTGCTAACCACAAAAATGATGGATGGGAAAAGGAAACTCGGGGGGGGGGGACAAAAATAGAACAACTCTTGCTCTGATTTTTTTGCTTGCTGGGTAATAAACGTTTGCAAGAATCATACATAAAGACTACTCCTTACCCCTTATCCAAAGTCTTTGAAATAAAAGTTTACACAAGCCCTTATGTTTGATTCCCAGTGGAGAGGTCAGGCACGTAACGGCTCAAGGCGGAGTTATGGGATGGATGTTTCACAGTTTCACAAGGTTGGAAAGGACCTCTGAGATCATCAAGTCCAACCTATAACCCAACACCAACACTAAGACCATCATCTAAACCATGGCACTCATCCAGTCTCCCCTTAAACACCTCCAGGGTCGGTGACTCCCCCCCCCCCCCGGCCCCCCCGGGCAGCCCATTCCAATGGCCAATCACCCTTGATTCAAAGCAGTTGTTCTGCGTTGTGATTTTCTGTTTAGAGCAGCTAGTAACACACAGACACTGCTTAAATGGCAACTGCAAATGACAAAGGGCTGCATTCTCCTGCAAATCTGGAGGAAACCTTGTCTGCCACTCTTTTATGGGCAAATATTTGGTATGTGGTGTAATTCTGTATTAATCTAATGCAGATATTTCAAAGTGCGGTAGAGCCTTGATGACATTTACTTAGGTAATCAGCTGATATGATTTTCTTTTTGGTTTTGCATGCATTTGTTCTTTGATAGATTCAAGTCCTTACTTCTCTGAGGCTGTGAAAAGCAGTTGTAAAAGTACTTAATTTCTTAGCTAATTAGTGTGAGGGTTTCTCTGTCTGCCCATTTATTTTCTTCCACTCTTATCCTCTCCTATTTCTCCTGCCAATCTTGCCTTTATTGTATTTTCTCAGTGTCAGTGTTAAAAGTGGCTCCAGCTGATGGCAGCTTCACCACAGCAATGCATTACTATCACAAACAATTGTCTCAACGTGCTAATTTTTCAGTGTAATTTCATATTGTACCCTTCCTGACCTCTTACAGAATATCTTCCTTCCCAGTCAGGCTAATATTACGAAACCTTTGACGAGTCACTTAATATTTGCTCAGGTTGGACTTCAGAATAAGAAAGCAAATGGGGGGAAGGGAGGGCAGAAGTAATGTGCAAAGAGTTTGTCTGTCTGGTATTTCCAATACATACGGCAAAGAAAGAAATAGGAGGAAAATGGCAGCAGATGTAAAATGCCAAAATTTATGACTCTTGAGGAAGAATCCAGGGACTGAGAAGAACTTCTACCTTATATCCTGTCCTAAGTGACTTCTAACAAGAAGCTTGAGGATGCAGGGAACTACTCAGAGTCCTAGCAGCAGGATGAAGATTAAGGGAAACCTCCTAAATATCAGTTTTAAAACACGGGCTTTCAGGCATGAGCACGTTTAGAACAACTTGGAATAATAAGTTTGCTTTCTTAAAGTGTTGAATTATATTGACATAGTTTATCAGCAAAATAATGCAATGCTGTATCACTATCAGCTCAAAATGAGATTCAAAAGCTTGGAGAACCTCTCAGCTATGGAAAAACGTAAAGTCTTCTTTAGGTTGAACTAACTGAAAACAAAGAATTAGCTTAAAACATATCTAAAATACAACAATTTCAAGTTCTCAATTTTAAAAATATTTATTTTTTTTAATTTTTCCTGTTCTTTTCGTATCTTTGTTAAATTACATCCGTTAAATATCTAATTTTTTACATTTTCAGAACCTTCCAGTTACCTGGCTAGTATCAATCACCTATTTTTTATTTTTCATTTCTTAATTTTTTCCTACCTTTAAGACCTAGGAGGAGAGGATGAGGAGTAATCAGAAATAAAATCTGTTCTTGCAGTATATCCAAAATAGTCAGAACCCAAAAGTGCTGCAGCAAGTTCTTGCAAAAAGATATCTCAACCTTATATTTCCAAAATAATTTCTGGACAAAGGAAAAGACATTGGAGAATAAAGGATTTTTTTTTTTTTTGTCCTTAAAAAAAGCCTTTCCCTTTCAAAGCTTTTATTTTTTTCTTTGAAATTTCTTGTGCTTGACCTTCCAGTAATGTGGATTTTTGCCTGAATATATTATAATAAATCACCAGAGTTATGATGATAAACGGGAAAGACGTGGAGCAGATTAAAACAGTTTATTTACATAAGAGATGAGTAAGCAGATTGATTGAGAAATAAAGCAGCTGAACCACATGCACAATCTGATCAAAAAAGGCCAACATCTCTTAGCTTGTGCTTGGTAGAGCAGAGGCTCTGAGGATGGAAGTATTTTGTAGCGTGAGTGCAGCTGCCAGAATCTTGCTGCTGGTGACCTGCTTCAGGGAATGCCCTCTCAGACCCAGGCACGAAGGGGTGAGACCCCCTTGGCTCGTGGTGATTGCTGGGCAGAAGGGACCCGTTCATCCAACCGCTGTCAAAAATGGAGGTGTGGGATGTGGAGAGGTTGGGGCTGGGTGTGCTGAGCTTGCAAGGGTAAAAACACAACAAAAATAATGCCTGGTGTGGTTCAGTATTGGACTACGGTAAGGTGAGCTCCCAACAGCACCCCTGGAGCACTGCTGCTCACTGAAATCGGTACCAGTGACTAAAGGAAAACAAAATATGGACACTTAGAAAGCCTGAGTTTAGCACAATCAAAGTGACACCCCTGGCACAGAAGGATGTTTGGCCTTGTTCCTGATGAAGCACTGCCTGCTGGAGCCCCTCGGTGGATATCTCTAAGCAGAGTACTACCCTGCTAAAGGTATGGATGAACCTCATGAACAAGTTTTACGTGATGACCTTTTTGAGGGCAGGTAAGCTGTTGTGGAGAAAAATATGGATTTGGATGCATGGAATTGATTGCAAAATCACCAAATCACAGGATGTTTGAGGTTGGAGGGGAAAAAATAATTGATTTCCCCCTTCAGCAAATCCTTCTGAAATCTTAATTAGTTTAATCCCTGATGTGAAAGTACTGGTTTTGAAAATTGAAAAGAACATTTTAAAAATTTGAGAAGGAGACTTTAGACAGCCTGGTGACACTCTGGCTCTTCTCATAGTTTAGAGAATCCTGAAAATTCAGTTTTGGTCAACCAAACCCAGGATCAAGAGTTAGTTAAAGAAAATGTGTTCCTTGAACTGGAAAATAATTATTTTCACAACTCTGCTTCAAAGACAAATGGAAACTAATTTGGTTCCTCTAGAATATTTGTCTGACTTGCATGGGTTGTTCTTTCCTGCTGTTGTTGGAATTTTATTCCAACTGAGCAAGGAGTAACAGGGCCAGCAAGGAGCAGGACAGCAATCTAATATGTCTATTCCTAGTATTAACATGAGGCCAAGTGGCTTGTATCAGTGCTCTCTACCTCTGGGAAAGTCAAAATCACTGGCATGAACATTATAATTCGTGTACCTCAAAATAAAAAAATGAGTAGAAATAAAAAACCCCTTCATTTTCTGTTTTTACCCAATTCTATATTTACCTGTTTATATAAAGTCAAGAATTAACACAATCATTTCAGTTATTTGAATGTGTTTTACTCAGAAGTGGACACACTGAGCTATGACTATTTCACCCAGCTTCAGTGATGTTGTTATCTGTCCGGACTCATAATATTTGAACCCATAACAAGGGAGCTGTGGAAGGGAGAACACCTGACATTTCAAAAGTTTCTTTTGCTGATGATCTAAATCTGCAGCTCAAATGAAGGCACTTTCTTGAAGTTGAGCATGCTGACATAAACTGTCCGCTGTATATTTCATTGCTAGCTAATTTCTCAAATAATTTTGTGCCGTGTAAAATGTCAGGTGAAAAGACAAATGGATCCCTCTCAGGCAGGGTAAGTCTGTTACTTTGTTCCTCCTTTTTTTTTTGCTGTAATTTTTCTCTACTTTTATTAATAGTGTTTCACACCTTCACAGTTGCATCTCACTTCCACGTGATTTTCTTTTGCAAGCCCTCCTCCGCTTTCAGCTCCCACTCTTCCCTACGTTGTGCCAGCTAATTAAACACACAAACCTGGGAGAAAGCCACAGTTAAACCCACGCTGCTAACAAAGATGATTTCTCAAGGCCACACCTCGAGTGCTGTTTGCAGTTCTGGGCCTCTCAGTATTAGAAAGACATTGAGGTGTTGGAGCACGTCCAGAGAAGGGTGACGAGGCTGGGGAAGGGGCTGGAGAACCAATCCTATGAGGAACAGCTGAGGGAACTGGGGTTGTTTAATTTGGAGAAGAGGAGACTGAGGGGAAACCTCATCACTGTCTACGACTGCCTGAAAAGGGGATGTGGCAGAGAGAGTGTTGATCTCTTCTCTCAAGTGACAGGACAAGACAAAATGGCCATGAGTTGTACCAGGGGAAGTTCAGACTGGATATTAGGAAGAATTTCTTTACTGAAAGGGTTCTCAGGCACTGGAAGAGCTGCCCAGGGAAGTGGTTGAGTCACCATCCCTGGAGGTGTTTAAAAAAAAGGATAGATGAGTTTCTAAGGGACATGGCTTAGCGGATGATGGGTGCGGTTGGACTCGATGATCTCAGAGGTCTTTTCCAACTGGTAGATGCTGTCATTCTATGATTCTCAGTGGGCCCCAGTCAAACATGTTTCAGATGACTGGTGAAACCTCTTCATGAAGCAACACATTTTACCACACGGCTGCCGCTTGAACTCGGTGATTACCCAAAACTACAAGGCAGGGACTGAGCCGTGCATCTGCATGCAGGGAAGTTTTAATGAATGCCCGGACTGCGGGTCTAAAATGTGATGCTTTTGTGTAGGCATTGGTACAAGCAAGAACCTTATGGAGTGGACACTTACAGCATTACCTTTGTTGTTGCTAAATAAGCTCATTCCTGCCGTTAGCAGCAAGATGTGATGGGAATGGGAGCTCTGTAGCTCTGGGCTCTTGTCGGGATGTAGTTGTGAAAATGATAATGCCTTAGAACACCTTAAGTGGGGGGATGGAGGGAGAGATTGGCTTTCTTCGCAGGAAAAACCTCTTCTGCACTTTGTCCACATCAAATAACCAATTTCTGAGCCCTGTGTGCCTGATTTATTAACTATAGCCTTTGTATATTTGCTCTTTAAACTCATCTATTTTTACAGGTATAATACAATCATTACGTGCAAGGATATTTTCTTTCCACAATAAATATAATTAATTGGTCCTGGTATGCATAATTTTCATTTTATTTGGTGACCAAGAATCATTTCTGATTCATCAAATAGTACTGTAAAAAGCTTGGTACTATTTCACTTAACATTGCTAAATAATTGAATTAAAAAGATGTGATGGGTAAATGGAATGGAAGAAGTATCTATCATCACTCTTAACAAAAAGAAGGTTCTTTAAAGGCAAATCTCATTTTCAGCAGCAAATGAAAAGCAAAAGCAAAAAACCTGTGTTCTTTCTCATTTAGAAGAAAAAAAAAAAAGACGTATTTGAAACAAATACATAATTCATTTTAATTTTACCAGAAATTGTGTTTTATACATTAGCTTTTTACAGAACCATTGTTAGCACGTACTGGCATTTCATTTTTTGAGTCACAAAATATTTGCCTAATTTCCTTGACTTACCCTATAGTCAGAAACAGTTTGAGGCATGAGGGAAGCTGGAAGCATTCTTGGAAATCAGTCTTCTAAACTTTCAATGCCTTCACCATTACAATATTTCCCCAAGCAAGCAACAGATACACACACATACACTTTCTGTGAGGGGTATATGATATCTGTATTGATTTAGTAATGAATTCATGAGTTATATAAAATTATGTCTTAGTTCTTACCAGAAACATATTTAAAATGTGCGTTTCAATATTTACTGAGTAAACTGGCCACCAACTGGCCCGTTTTGTTAAAAAAAATAATCTTTGGCTGGTAGCTGAATTGAGGGAAGTGAAATAATAGCAAGGGGGCTTATGTATGCTTTATAAGACCAAAGCTCACCAGACCTCAAGAGATGGCCTGGGTAATGCTATAAAAGTACAGAATTACTGACCTATAATGAAGATAAAGCGTAAAACTCAGCTGTGCTATTCATGATACTAAAATAGCTTGATTAATCCAAGGCCTTTGAAAGAGGTTCCTTAGGTGATCAACTTACCCATGTCTTCCCGTAGAAAGTAAGGTTTGGTCGCTGTGCAGAGTTCTGCACCAGGCAGTGGTCAAAGAAGGCAAAACTAAAACCTCTGAGCAGTTTCTGTTCGTGAAGTGCGTCACTTGTGCCCAAGAAGTTCCCAGGTTTCCTGAGTGAGAGACTGAGCAGATGTTCCTCCCAGAGGTGGGCCTGCCCACAGGGAAGTTCCAGGTCATCTGATGCCTGGTGGTGAGTGACCCCTTTAAAAATACATTCACTGATGATTCTAAAATATGGCAAGCTTGGTTCTGCTTGGAAGAGGCAAATGAGCTGCTCTTGGTAGAATGAATGCAGGTGGAAGTGGGGAAAACAGCCATGAGGTAGTGCTAGAAAGAGCACTGGTGCATCCTGGGCGTGGTTTCTGGGTGCTGGTGGGAAGGAGTGGTCAATCCTGGCATGACAACACCATCACGCTGAGTGCTGGGGGGAGACAAAGGCCCTTTGGCCTCGTTGTGCCGTGATAAGTATTAATTTTAGAAAATGATAAGTGTGAAACAACATCATACCCTAAGAAAGGAGGTCACATCACTACAAAGCTCTGACTCATCCTTACAGCCACTGAAGCAGCATCACATGCAGTGCCATCAGGGTATTGACAGGGCTTCTTGGCATGCACTTCCAAATCACCTTTCTACTTGCAAGACTCCGATCTTTCCAAGATGATTTTTTCAAAATAATTAAAAAATCCTAAGTGGATTTGTAACTGATGGCTGCAGCTAAGCTTTCTGTGTGGAAAGAGGAACTCAGACAGGTGCTTATTTCAGTGGAGGATCGCCTGTGCACAGGTTTATTACTTATATACCATTACGTACAAACCACTTATTTTTTGTGTTACCTCATTCATTACTATGTAGGTATAGGATTAAAAATTTTCTTTTACAAGTTTCCAAGGTAATGAAACTTTCTGTGTGTATAATTTCTGTACGAAAGCTAGTAGCTTAGGTGCCTGCCATCCCATGCAAGAACAAAAGCACATAGATCATAAATTATTATATAGGTTCTATAAGAAAAAAATCACGATACAAACTGTTATCCATATACTGAAGATTTATTGATAGAATGGATGTATCAGAAACAGTCAATGTGGCATAACCTTTTGGCAAAATCCATCACTATTGGCTATGTAGGAAAAAAGGATATTTTGATATTAAAAAACCAGTGTTCTGAAATAGATAAGATAGATAATCTATAAATAGACAACAGCTGAAAGGCAGAAAAGCGTAGAAATGCACTGATTTTTATTTTAGCAAAGTAAAATATTTAAATGTGTTAAGTCCTGAGCAATAATTGGTGTAATCTGTTTCCTAGTGATCAAGAGAAGCCTGACGAGGTCTGCAAATAAAAAAGAATAATTCAGGTTAATCAAGTCAAGAAAGACATAAACGATCTGCAGAAGCAGCTAAGAAGGATTCTGTCTGCAGAAATCAAAAAGAGGGGAAATTCAGTACCAGGACACGTAAATGAAGATGGTCTGAAAATGGCTCAAGAACAGCTCAAAGTACTTGTAACACACCCAGGTCCTGCTCAAAATGCAGACGTTCACATGGGAGAAAAAACCCAAGAATATATTGCAAATAGGACAGCAAAAGATTCTCTGTACTGAGAATACTGTGCCAGCTGTTAAAAACCTGTCATTCCCTCCCTCAGAACAGCCTGTTTGGATATACTGACACTGTAATGCAAGGGGAGTAATCTCAAAGAAAAGCAGGGAAGATAATGGAAATAATTTCAAAGGGAAAATGTGTCCTGCCTGGAGAACTACTACAAAGACAAGAATCCCCTTTTTGAAAGGGAGTCAGGTAGGAGATCTCGTGATAGGTTCACATAAAAAAAGCTGTGTGCAGAGGGTGAACGATACTTGTGACACATGGCCAGGATGTCAGCTGAAAATCAATCATAACAAGCAAAGTTTTGTTTTGTGGTGTGTGTAATGCAGCTGTGGAAATTGTTGCCATCAGTTATCACACAGGATTGCAATTTAGTACAATTGCCCCAGGTATGGGTGCTGTTAAAAATACTGAGGATGTCTGTAGTGGTGTTGGGTCTGTGTTATTTAAGGGATAAACACCAGACTGCTTCTACAGGCTCAGACAGTACGCTCCAAAGAGTCACAGTTGTAGAGATAAAGGCACAAAGGTGAGTATCCTGCATGGTTGTGGTGTCTGCACTTCCCTGTAAAGCACATGGCCCGGACCAGTGTCGCTCAGGATGCTGACAGAGGAACATCTGGGGTGATCTGCCCAAGCACTGTAGATGTCCCTGTTCTCATATTTAGGTAACAGTGAGAAAGTTGTTCTTTCCAATTAAATCCAACCCTGTCTTTCAAATGTGACACCTAATTCCTCTCAGCTTTTTGAAAATTGTTTCAGGGGCCTCTAACATTGATACTGGAATAACATTTCAAGTACATCACTGTGTCTAATGAATTACAGAGCTCCTGATTAATGGCACTTGTTCAACATCATACTGACAGTAGTATGAAGTGCAAAAAACCTGACATTTCTGTCTGATGTGTTTTTTCCTGTGAGAGAGACCAAGCACCACCAGCACCACTTCTTTTTCTTGTTTTCTTTTTTCTTTTTTTTCCTTGTTTTGTTGTTGTTGTTGTTTAATTACTTTTTTATTTTTTTCTGTTTGCCTCCTGTTGGATTTCTCATCTTGTAAGTGTGGACTCCTGCCCTGCACTTGAGCTTGGATGAGAAGAGTTATCATTCAGGAGCTCTGCAGCAGGTTTTGCTGAAGTGTCACTACTAAGCAGCGACTCTGCAGCTGGAAAATCTCAGCCCTGTGTCCCAACAGTCAGCGCAGTGGTGGGGAGGCAAAAACGAGGGAGAGGAAAGGAGCTAAAGGCATGAGCTGTTGGAATCCATCTGCAAAGAAGTGAAGCTGTTGGAGTATCCATCACAATGCTGCTGGTGAACTGCAGTTGACTGGAGGCATGATTCATGGCGTGGCATCAGAGCTTATGCATTTTACTAACCTTATTTCACTGGGTTGAGGTTGCACAGTTCTATGGGGCGCTCAGTCTCTAGTTTAAAATAAATTCCTGCTGAGCTGTATCTCACACCTTGACAAGACTTGTGGAGCCATCCTGTACAAACAGTTGTTGCTTGTATTTCTTCTGCTGCTTCCAGACCAGGAGGTCACTGTCCTCCTGGGTGAATGAGGAGGCACACTGTAGGATTAGGAGACAATTGTGGGTTTCAACAACTTTTTAGGCTCTTGTACACTGCTCACAGGACCAGAAGCGGGGAGGGGGGGCTTTTGCAGCCTCTCCACTCTCCAGCTTCTCCTTCTCCTTCCAGCAGCATCAGTGACTACAATTTTACAAACAGTGGCAAGGTCTCTGGTTTCATCTGCAGAATTTATTTCCCATTTCTTATTTTGTTGTTATGGATAATGAACATAACTGATCTCTGCAGGAAAATGCTCCCAAGACATCCAGGTCTTGTCTTGTCTTCCTTAAATGTCCCCTATTCTTGCAAAAAACCCAACCAAGCTTGCCTCTAGGCCTGAGTAAGAAGTGCTATAGAGGGCTAGAGCTGAATTAAAATGGCTCTTGGAAATACAGTGGTTATTGGAATTGTATGAGCATTTTAACATTTTAACAGTTTTTAGGGAATGAGCTCCACTGAGTATCAGGAAAGGATCCTTCACCTTAATATATAGCACCGCAAGAGGAGCATGATACTGGAGAAAGTGGGAGCAGCATGAAGGCCATTGAAAAAATCATTCTTTTTTTTTCTTTTGCAGTGCCTCTGGGCTTTAAAGTAGTTTCCAGTAGTCTAAAGGTATTTTCACTGCTGAAGCAGCCCTGCTTCATCTGTAACATCAGACAAAGTAATGTCCTTACTTTCTCTGCCTTCAGCTGAAACACTCAGCACTCATTTCCCAGGAATGGCATCTCTTTGGTGGATGTGATTTTGTACCAGCTGTGCCTACTGGATTTCCACTGTAGCTGTAGAAATGGTGTCTTTTCTTCCATCACGAATTTGAACCTCCCCGAAATCGACAGAACTGGTGAAAAAAAAGTGATCCTTAAAGCTGAAGCACAAGCTCCAGTCTTATCTTTGTTTGAAGGCAGATCTGAGCCGTGTGTAGACCAAGAGACCTGAGCCTTGTCCCTTCTCTGCCTGCTCTCTGTGGCCCCGAGTAACACCTGCCTCAGCTCAAACACTGAAAACGGAGCAATATCATCAGACCTTGCAGAGAGGCAGGGGGGGCTCGTGCTGCACAAAAAGGGCTGTGAGACCTTTGTAGTCCATAAAAAGGCAAGGTGTTGGTAGCACTGCAAGATCATTAATACGTGGAAAAAAACCCAACAAGCATTGTATCCAAAGGACAGAGAAATATTCATGTTCTCCTTCCCCTTGCCACAAAGGACATATCCCACTTTAACAAGACAGAGTGACCCTGAGATCACCACTTAATTCTTTCAAGAAAAGCTTTTTTCCCCAGTGATTATAAACCACATCATCCTGACTGACAACCAACCATCGTATTTTTGGGGCAAGGTAAGAAAGGATAGAGAATCATGGCCAAGATATGAAGATGAAGAGCAGGGCTTATGAACAGTACTGTGCACAAACCCCCAGTGAGATACATTTCTAGTGGTTTCTTTTTTTGTTAAAGGTGACAGCTTATCACATGCTGGACAAGCAGTAGTTTCTGTGTAGCTACCATGATCATCTGTAAGCAGAAATAATCATGGCAATTTTATCTAGAAGTAACAAAACATAATTCAGTGGTAGAGAATTGCAATCCAGTTCTTTATTTAAAGGGATGAACCTAAAGTAATCAATTAACGTTCTCCCAACTGTCTCACAATGTCCCACAATTTTTTCTGTAAAACAAAACTGAGTAAGGTTAATCTCTGAAGCACTTCCTTTTTGCTGGGAGAGCCAAGTTCTTCCTGGATGTGATGCTGCCAGATTTAGGTGTTATTAAAAAAAAAAAAAAACAGGTATTTTTATTTTTTATTGCTGTATTTGTTTATTTTAAGCTATTTCACTGACACAATGAGCTTTGGCTTCCCAACAGTAGTTTGTGCTGTGGCATTAATCTGATTTTAACAAGTCAGTGTATAAGCACTTTTCAGCATTTGTAACTGCCTCCACTGAAATCGCTCGAGGCTGAGTTTTGTCTTTGTGGAGTCCCTTCTGTGCAAAGGCTTTGGTGAAATTGCAGGCTCTGAGGACACAGAGGGTTTTGATCAATATGCCTTCAGGAGCACCTCTATGTACAGGACATCTGCGCCGCGCCCGAACGCAATAGAGGGATTTTCGGTCGATGGATGCCTTTATCAGTGAAAGATCAGAACAGAGAATATTTTCGCGTCACCCACAGCTGGTGATTTAGGGCACGGCAAGAACATTTGAGCTTTCCCAGCATTCACCTTCAGACAATTAAAGCAGTGCTTTTCTTTCTGTTGTATTGGATTTTCTCCATGAGTACCTCTCGGATGCTGCCGAGATAAAAAGGAAGTCTCGTGTTGCGGACTGATACTTAGGTATGGACAAGAGCTGAGTGAAAACAAAACCAAGAGATGTTTATTGAGACATAAGGCAGATTTGAGACTAGGAACCCATTTCAGCAGCCCCTGTTTGCAGGAGCAGTTTGCCAAAACCTGGCTTTGAGAAGAAACTCAGGCGACTGAGTACTTTGATAGGTGACATTAATAAACCCTGAGGCTCCTAATCCAAGAAGGGCCCCCATTAGAATGAGACTGAGAGAACAGAGACAAAAAGAGGCATTTTTAACCTTTAGAGGGAGAGGCAGGTGGTGCCCCTTCTGCCTGCGGGTTGTCCCTCGGCATCCTCTCTCCCCCATCCCACTCACCATGGGCACTTTCAGGAGGTGCTGTCCTCTTTCTGCACTCTCTGTACACACACACTATTACCTGCTTCATTGTCTGTGGTTTTTCAGCAGCCAAAAACTTCAGAGCACAGGGAAGCCCTGGTTTTGGGGCAGAAGGAGGATGGTACACATCAGCTTTAGGTTAGGAATAATTATCCAGCAAAACAAAACAAAACAAAAATTCACAAAAAAAATCCCTAGAAACTGCTGAATGCACTTTCTGCCCAGAAAAAAACTCCAGTTTTGTTTGCTTTCTTTCAAAACTGGTGCTGTTTGAGCAGCAGAGTGGCAATCTGTAGCTCCTGTATAGGCAGATCCAGTGCTGATTCATGAAGGGCAGTAGTTATCTCTATGGGGAATTAAATGCAGTTGCCTAACAACACTTTCTGCAGAGTGGAAAACTTAATTTTTTGAGCTGACTGAATAAAAAAAATAAAATTAAATGTATGCAAGTGTCTCCTCTTTTTTCACTGTAAATTAAAACAATTTTTCTCCAGTGAGCCTGTTTTGCAGTCAGTAACACCAAAACTTACACATTATACTGGATAAAGACATCTGAAGTTCAGAGAGCCAATTTGAGTTCTCATGACATCTCTTTTCACATTGCTCTCATCAGTGTTTGAGAAGACAAAACTGTTAGGAGAAAGCCTGTAGAAAAGGAAATTATGTTTTCCTTTTTGGAAGAAAGGCAGGCAAAACCAGAAATTCCAACTGAGAAGCCAAGCTGACTATGTGTTGAATGTTTTAGAACTATTCATTCTACTTTCTGCCTTTGGTAAAAGATAGATTTACCTTCCTGAACAAAAGAAATTAACACACTGGACTAGGAGACGCTTTTTTTCCCTTTTCTGCAAATGAAAGTTTCAACCTTGGAGATGCAATTTCAGTGTTTCGCAGGGAGAGAATTTAAACTTTAGTGAGAAAGTGTAAAACTGAAGAAAGGAAAAGGCAAAGCAGTCTTTGCTAATGAGAACTGGGATGAATTAGCAAATGTAACTACATTTGCAATGAGCCCTTCCATCTTCGCCTGGCTCCCTGGCAGAAGGAGCTGTGAGAAGCCAGTGAGGAGCAGGAACGTGCACTGTGTCTGACAGCTGTAATTCCCTAAAAACTGCATGGCTGTAGCTACAGGCAGAGCTGTGTATCCCCTCAGGCTCTACCATGGCTGTGACTGGGTTTACAGGGATAATGCAGGGATGTAAGCAGCAACCCAGGCTTCCTGCATAGATTTGGAGGAGGAGGGAGGTGGGAAGGATGTGATTCCAGCCGTAGGCTCTATATCACGTTCCCATGGATGAAAGCAGAGAAGGCAGCTGCAGGCAGGGACTCTAAAATCAGTACAGCCTCCCATCCAGCCCCGCAGCTGCTGCCCTTGGAAAGGCAGAGCAAAAAAACAGTGGCTGTATTTCCACCTGGAAATGTGGCTGACACTGTGCAATACTTCCCCTTCCCTGCAGCTCTTCACACACCTTTTATCCATCGTGTCAGGGAACCTTCATGTGTTTTGGTGCCCACTTCTGACTGGTTGGTTGTGATCTTCAGTAAATATAAAAGACTAATGAGGCACACGGCACTGCAGGTGGTTTTTCAGCCTCAGAGAGACAGAGATACAATGGTGGAAGATCACATAGGGAAAACCATAAATGATAAAACAACTGCAAACAAAACTACTACGGTAACAAAGTTTATTGTGATACTCAGTCTGTCTCCTCTTTCTTTATTCCAAGCAATGCCTGTTTTCTGGTCATGGGATGCCTCCAGGCACACTGTCTTGAAGTGCTGCAAGAGGTGCTGCTTCCTCCCTGCTGTCTCACTTGAGATGCCTGCATCACCTGCTGCCTTTAGCGCCAGTCACTGTGGTGCTTGGGCACCATTTACATGATTTTGAAAGCTTCACAGTTCCCCCATCAAGGCAGCAGCTTATCTCTGGCCCTCTTTGGGAAAGGAGGTCCTTGCCGCTCTGCAAATGCCTCTCTTGAGGAAAGAGGTGTTCCAGAAAGCTGTGCTGTGCTCTGAAAGAGATATGTCCCCCTTTCAGTTTTCCCCTGCAAAGACTTAAAAGCAAACATGCTTCAGCTGCTCTAGGATGCTTTGCCCTGAGCACAGCCAAGGCAACCCTCCCTGGTGTGGGTGGGTACAGGGCACAAGTGGCTAAAGGCTTGTGATTTGAGAAGATACCTCAGCAGGGAAATTATCCATAGGGAAATTGCCACCCTTGCCTGAAGATCTTGTAGGTTCTCTAAGGACTGCTGAGCAGCAGAGCTACAAGCTGTCCTCTGAGCACCCTATTGGCTACAGGACAGCTGGATGCACAAGGGACCTGATACCCCTGCGACCTTACAGTGTGTTGCCGTAGAGATTCTCCTGCTCCTCTCAGGCTGCCCTATCCCTCGGAGGGTATCCAGTGAGGCAAGGTGGATCAGCCCCTCTTAGGAGCCCTGCCCTGCACCATTCAAGCAGTAGAAGTGGGAAGCATTACTCACCCACAGAGAGGGGCTTGTGCCAAATACATCATCCTTTCCTTTGCCTTTACAGAATCTCCTGTTTGTGTGAGCACAGTGGAAAGATAGACCCACTGCAGCTCTTAGAGCATTCTCCCATGTCCCTGACAAGCTTTGGAAATGACAGTGGGAATTTAGATGAGTTCAGCACGTGCTCCCCTCTAAAATAGAAACACACAACCTCTCCCCCCAAGAAATATTTGACTAATCAATTTTTGCAAACAACGTGTCTCCTGCTGGGCTTATCCCCTAACACTGTCAGTGATGCCAAGGTGGCAGTCTGGGTGGTGTGCACCTTCACGTGCCACTATCAAGTTTATGTCAGTAGCAAAGATGAGGAGGCTCTTTAACAGCCTTGGCTTTTACTGGTACCAGAAAACCCCAGAAATAGATAGTTTCTGACAGCAACCACTCTCATTTGCAGCTTTAGTCTTTGCTTTCCTGTAAAAAGTTAGAAATTTGATATGCAAAAATTGTCAGTTACTCTACCCAATTAAATGGCATTACTGTTCTGTATTAAGGTTTCCCAGAATTACTACTATTGCTGCTAAAGGGGTTGCTTTAAAAAAGAATGGGGCACAGCAGGTGGCTCCCCTGCAACAGCAGTAGCAGCAGCAATTATTGGTAGTGAACAAGACATACAATTCAATACCAGGCTTTAGAAGGCCTTGTCTGTGGTAAAATCACAGCCTTGACAAGGGATGAAGTTACAACACAGTTATCTTCTGACCCAAATACAATATGGTCCTATTTTGTAGTGTTGATGGGTCCATAACTATGTTCCACAGCGAGGCTTAAAGGTTAAGGTTACCAGCTGCACTCTACAATGAAACTGTGTTGTTAGTGGGTCCCATGACACAATTCTATTTCTACTATAGAAAAAAGAAATAAATAGGCTCTATGCTATAGTTCTCTCCCTTTTTCCCTGTCTTCCTTGTGTGTGGACACACACTTTGCCCTAAGGGTATCTCTAGAGAGCCCCACGTCTCCATTTACTGTACCACAAAGTGCCTTGATACGATGACAGGGTCATTGTCTATCAAAATCAGGAGATCAAAAAGATTCACAGTTAACTAGGAGCAAGTCATCAAAACACTTCCTGACAAAATTTGAAAGAGCTAGGACCTTCTCATTAAGCACTGGCAAAGCAAACATTTTTTCATTGTCTCTTGCAGGAATTTAATTGCTATTTTTCAGTTTACTCAGATTCCTTCATCAAATATACCTGATATTTCAGCTCTGTGCAAATAGAGAAAGCATTGCCAGTTTTATCAAGAAATAGCAGGAGTTGGAAGAAAAAAAAAAAAAAAGGAAGAGGCAGTCTGACCTTTATAATGGCTGTTAATACTTTAATGGATATCCTTCATCTTTTCAACACTTACATGCAAGTACTGGCTGTAAGAAAAGAGACAGGGAGAGAGGGATCTGAGCTTCCCTGGTAGTGGCAGATTTCTAGGGATGTGGACACTGTTACCCTTATCAAATGATGGAGATACACAGCAGCTGCAGCTTCATTTTTGGGCATCAATAGAGTTCTTTCACTTGATGGTGTTACGTGTCTTACAAATGTCAGGTTTGAGAAACACAGAACAGGAAAAAATGCTAGAAGTCAGAAGGTTAAGGAAATCAGTTAAAAATGTTCTGATGAAGGATCCACGTGCTTCAGTATCTTCCACATCTTGAACAGTTATTTTTAATACATACACCAACAGTTTTCACTGTTACACCAAGGACTCCTCAGCAAAGCCTACCTGTTCCATCAGCTGGAACCGAGATGCTCTCCCGTAGAACCAGCTGAAGTGCAAATGTAGATGCCACTGGATTTTTTACAAATATTAACTGAAATATTGTAAATCAGGTCTCTCCTGCTTTATTAAAATCTGATGTGGATTTTAAAGAAGAGGCGTTTTCCCCCCCTTCCTGGGCGCTAATGTGATCATCCCTTCCATACTTCATTTCTTTAAAGGTAATTGATGTTGCAGGCTTGTGTGGAAAACAGCTCATCCCCCCAGGCACCTGGCGTTTGATAACATGGTGCTGGAAATTGTTGCTGAAGAATGTGCACAAACCAACAGCAGTGAAGGATCTCAACGCCCTGATAATGGACCAGGACACTGCTTAATCCTGATATACAAAAAAAACTGGTGTCCCATAATCTCTTGGCTTTGAGAAACAACTAAATCCACTTATTTCTCTCCATAAAAATATCTGGAGGCTTTTGTGATTACTTCAGATTTCTCATCTATTCCATCTTCCCTGGTTGAACGCAAGATGTTCTTCCCACTCCTTGAGACACAAAGAGTCAAGCAGAGCAGCTCCTGCAACACCAGACAAAATTACGATGAGGGCAGGGGAAGCTGGGCAAAGGGAAAGAGGCACTCGGGCAAGCAAGCAAGCCTTTAGAAAAAGAATTGCTTGTTATTGTCATGTAATAATAACAGAGGGTGAGATGTGTCCCTCCGTCTCTTTTAATGCTCTTAACAGCTACACATGGGACAAGTGCTTTGACCCAGTGCCAGGGGGCAAGTGGGAGAAGAAGAGACAAAGACATTTATGCAGGTGAGGCTCAATTCTCTCTTATTTTGTTGTTTTTTTCATAGTCAAGGTATGTTTTGAAGTATGGCACAGCAAAAGCATCTTAAAATCCTTTTGGGTTTTACATCAGCCAGAGGTCTGTCTTTACATGTGGTAAAGCTGTTAAATGCATTAGATAAACCTTGGATAAATATGTGGGAATATGTCAAATTACTAAAAAAGCATATTAAAAGCCATTAAATTTCAGTGCTTTGCTGAAAGGCACCTCTCATGTGGCTGTTGCAGGGCAGTTCTGTGGAAACTATGATATAAAACGCTTAATGAGATTGAGACTGAGATTCATAGGCAGACAGACTGCTGAGAAAAGTGGATATAGGAGTCAATGAAACCAATGAAAACTGGACAGTGGATTAGTTACATCCCTCAGGTATTTGCCCTGTGTCTCCCACAAGATTTTTAACCCTGAGGCAAAACCATCCGTTCCATTCATGAATCAGCTCCTCAACTGACACTAGTTTCAGCATGGTTTATTAAGAAAAAAACAAACTGAATTAGTTCACATTAGTGTGCCAGGCTGAAAAGCAGCAAGTGGGGCACTGATTTGTGAGTCAATCAATCCGTCCTGAGTTGGCCATCCCTCTATCTGAAAGGTGGGTCAAACAGCTGAAGGCAGCTTTAGCATCCTGATTTTAATGCACTGCCACAGGTCTGTAAGCTCTTCAGACACACTGGAGGTTCCATCTTCCCCCTCTGCAGGCCCAGCTCTGCTGTTTCAGCATTAGTTGTATTTTAAAAGGCATTTTACAGGAACAGTCTAACCCTGTTAAAAAAAATAGTAAAAGAGAAAAGAAAAAAAACCAAAGCTCCCACAGAACTTCCCAGGAGAGTTTTGTGTTTTAAGAAATGTGGAAAGTAGGAGAATATTCCTGTGAGATCTTTCCAATTATAAACTTTTTTAGTATTTTTCTTGGAGAAATCAGACATAGAGTAAATGTATTATGGATAATTTACAAAAAAAAATGTTTTAAAATTATCATTATACCATAAAGAACAGTGTGTGGATTAATTGGCTGATTAGTCATGTGTTTTATGCCTCACTTACAAAGCAGAATCATGGGCTACGCTACTGTATTTCATTACAAATAGTTCAAAGACTCGAAGCACATCTCAGGAAAAAATAAGAAAAAGTAGCTATATATCTGAATTTAGGGATATGAACAGGCTAAAAGGAGTGAACAGCCAGTTCACTGGACTGAATGTATTGTTAATCCCACCACTGGGTTTCATCCTGTGCAAATCCAAAACGTCAGCCTCTCATCACAAGTGATTAATGTTTTGCACTGCTCTGCTGGACTTTCTTCTGGGCAGATGGGAAGAAGCAGCAACAGAGGAAGCTCAAGAGTGTGGCTTCCTCATCTCCCTAAATTTACATGAAATTTTTTACATTAATTTGAGAGAGGCTTGGAGGTGACCTTGCCTATTCAAGCTAGAAGCAGTGTCAAATGCAATCAGCTCTCACATATTTGAAAGTGAACTTTTTCAGAGTAGTCACAATCTAGCAGTGAGAAGGCCAGAACTGGAGGGCTCATTTGGGGTTTCCATTTTTGGAATGACTCTGCCAGCAATTAGTAAATTTCTAAGCATAGCCCTCCCTAGCCATTTAGATAATTTAATATTATTAAATGTTTCTAAAATAAGAAATGGGTTACAAAGTATATCATTTAACTTAAGAGTAATTTATTCCACTATTCAAATTTCCCAAAAGGATTTTAACATAATACAGTCTTGCGGTGTATGTACAATGCTGCTGTGCCCACAACACTTGAGTCCTTAGTTCCAGAAGATGCCATCATAACTTCTCTTAGTTTTGATCATCTCTAGTTCACGTGTCTCTTTTCCCCTTATAACCACAGTCAGAAACAGTTCCCAGCACAAGTCCACATCACTATTATTTTCATACTTACATAAAGGTTCGTTCTGTGCAGAGTGGTCCAGATTGTGCAGAAGAACATGTTTGAGATGTGTTTGTGGGAGCACAGAGGTGTACAAGTACAGGTGACTTCTTTTTGCCATCTCCTTCAGTGTGAAAACCATCCTGATGAGAAACGTTATTTGGAGATGTATTACCAGAAGGCCATAAATATAAATGTCTTGCTCTGAAGACTGTAACTAACCTCTTACCTCAATCATCTTTCACATTTCCGTGTCAAAGTCTTGATACAGCTTTAATCCTGCTAGCCTTACTCTGCTCCTTTTTTAATTCCCCATGCTCCTTAAGTTGCACCAGGGGAGGTTTAGATTGAATATTAGGAAAATTTAATTTACTGAAATAGTGGTGAAGTCCTAGCAGAGTCTGCCCAGGGCAGTGGTGGAGTCTCCATCCCTGGAGGGGTTCAAAAATCTTGTAGACGTGGCACTTTGGGCCATGGTTTAGTGGGCACAGTGCTGTTGGGCCGATGGTTGGAACGGATGAGCTCAGAGGTCTTTTCCAACCTTAGTGATTAGATGACCCTGTTTTGTGCACTATATCAGTGAGATAAACTCTTTATTGAAACTACCATTGGACTCTGCTTTTTGTCTTGGGTCTCCTGAGATATGCAGAGGAAAAATATAACTTCTAGCAGATTAATAAATAATTATTCATTAATAATTTTATTGCAAGTTTGAACCACACTCTTTAATTGTAATAAAACCCATGGCTTTTACAGCATGATTCTTTATCCAGACATAACACAGCCAGCTGTGGTCCACCCAGATGCCATGCACTTTTTTGCATCAGGCAGTGTAACATCATAAAGAGCCTCTTAACACAGAAATAATTGATGTGCCAAGACTTAGCACAACCTCCTGCTGAGTCAGTTCAGAATAAACAGTGGAGGCTGCCACAGAGCCAGGAGTGTTTTCACATTTTGCATGTGACTGAGTTACTCCACATGACCTGGCAAAATTCCCCAAGTAATGTCTCTGGCTGATGTATTTTCTCTGGAATTTCCTTTGGAAATGTTTTCTAGGGCTGGCTCAGGTCTAGGTGGTCATGGTGAGTGGGGGGTCTGGCCTACTTACTTGGTATTAATTCTCTCTTCTAACTTGTGGCTCATTCCCACCCCAATCCTTGGAGATCTGTTACTTCACATGAAAAACTGCAGAACAGGTACTTTCAAAGCAGAAAAGACTGCCTGTAATTTTTTCTTCTGAGACACCTTTAAGAACAAACTCGTGCTGTTTTGAGACCTCCCCTAGGAACAGATCCACTCAATATTTCTCTCCCCGGTGTGCACCATCACAGCTGCAGCGTTGAGTGTTTCAGAGTCACCTGCAACACCTCAAGCTGCAGTGTCAGACCAAGGCATTAAGTGGAGCTGCTACAGCTTTAACAAACACCAGCAGGAAATTAAAATATTCTGTTCTCAACAAAAGCCAAGTACTTTTCATTGTGTTTATTTTTCTGAAAATCAATCCTCTTTTCACTGAGTTTCATCCAAAAAAATTTTGGTTCCAAACAATGTTTGCTTCTCCAAAACAGAAACCATTTCTGCCTTCTCTTTAAGCCTGGAGTCTGTCCCACCTCTTTCTGCTTTATTTCTGTCCTTTGGTCTCAGTAACTCCCTGTAGGGTAGTTTCAAGGTCAGCCATTCTCACCTGCCATGGGTGGAGGGGACCAGGGGCAAGGTCTGGCCCTGAGCATCCTGAGGGTGGAGAATGGCTGTGCTGTTAACAAGCTTTGCTGACAGTAGCATTCAATGGGTGACAGCCCTGGGTGTTTAACGTGTGTCTTCAGTTCTGTTTTGTGACAAGACGCCTGACCAAGTACAAATTTCAAGGGCAAAAAGAGTGCCATTGATTTCTATGACTAATTTCTTATGAAATCTGCTTATTGTGTGTAGGCTGACATGAGCACAGCTATAAGTATGTGTTTATGGTTTGGAAATGTTTTCTCAAAATAAATGTTACATCTATCTTTAATCTGTGCATGACACATTTTTAAAGACCAAAAATAATTAACTTCTTCATCAGTTAAAAAAACTTATTTTGACCATGAACCTCCATACCATTAACTAAACCAGAAATTAACGTACTACTGATATCCACATTTTGGCTTAACATGCAGACACTTGTTTTATAGAAATTATTTCCATTTTCTGAAGAAGTCTTCTTAGCAGTTTGTTTTTTGACAGTCTGGAGTCTTATGAGCACACTTATAGATTAAGGACTCTCACACATTTGCAAGTCACCAGATTGCTCTACATTTGATAAAAACATTGTAATTGTGGCCCCTGAATAACACTGAATTTTGTTGTTACTCTTAGTTATTTCTCATTACAGAGATGATTTTTAAACATTTTACTCTTAGTTTCAAATGTGGCAATGAAGTTAAATGTATAATGTATTATTTTTGGTTTTGTAGTTTATTACATTCTTTTTCTTGAAAGTGTCCTTATTTCACCATCATTTTTTGATAAACCAAGGAGTTTGCATTTACCAAGGCAGCATCTGTTTAAATGTGATGTGGGTCCTTGATTTTACTTATGTTGTATCCTTAGATTTTGTGTATTTCTGTAACCAGCTGCTTTTCCAGCTGATTATTTATGATGTATTTCCTTTCAGCTTTTATACAGCAGGTATCATCCAATGATATCTTGCAGTTCTATATTCCTGATAGCACAATCACAGGAAATTTAACCTAGTGGTAAAACATCTGAATGTACAAAATTACATCTAAATGTTTTTTGTATTATGGAGATTTTTACTAAGGGTAACAACATAGAATTGCCTTTATGTTATTGATTTTATTCACGGTGCATGCAGATATTTTCCCTCAGAACTGGGAGGCAGAGCTGGTACCCACACTGTGAGCAGACTGTGTTAGGTAAAGGTGCTGGCAGAACCTCACTCGTCGTCCCTTCTCTGTCACAAATGTAAAGGCAGCTGTGCATGGTCAGACCAAGTGGCAGAGGCCAGCAGGGAGCAGAGTCACAGCAAGGCAAGCAGATGATGATATCCTGTTTTCTCATAAAACTTGTAGGAACACAATGGCTTCAGACCATGCACTCTGCAGTTTGACTGAAACCGGCCCGAAGGGTCCTAGGAAGAAGGGCAGACACACGTACCCACACAGACTGGAGTGCATGCTCATACCCTGTGAGAACGTGAGTTTTGTCTCTTTAGAGAACCAGGTATGAAAGACATTTGAGGTTAATCTAGTCTCTTTGCACCTCTCCCCTGCCCATTGCCTGTCTGCATGGCCAAACTGTCTTTTTTTTGTTGCTTTGCCCGCTAGAGGTGCATCAGTTCCATAACTGATGAAAAGGAGCAGGAGTAAAAATCATAATTCTAAAAGATTAGTCAGACTTCCTCATTTTTCTCCTGTGATGAGGCTTTCCTTAAGGAAGTCTCCTTGGATTCTACTCTGTGACTCTGGAGTGAGGTTTGGTTCCCCATGCACATTCATTGCTTATGGAAAAGCCAGTATTTGCCATCTGTCTCAGTGTTTTTCCCTGCTGGCAGAGGAAGTGAAAACAGACAAAGTGGACTTCAGGTGGGGGCAACCAAAATAACTAGTGGGGACAACTTTCCCTCCTCCTTCCCGCCCCAGTTCTCTTGGTGGTCTAGGTGGTGGTCTAGCAGAGAGCATTTTGTGTCTCCAAAAGAGCACACTGGGAGGGTGGCAGAAAGATCTGCAAAAACATCAACATCAAAATTTGCATCAGAAGGGCTGTGATGGCATAGGAGGACAAGAGGGAAGAGTGGGTTGGGTTGAAGACTCTTGAAGACTGAGGTTTGGGTCGTGTATGGGAGTAAATCTGAAAGATCTGATTCCTGCACTTCAGACCTCACATTAATTTTAATTTCTTTACCTGACTCCCACTTTTGTAGAATTAACTTGTTTCCAATTATGTTTGCCCTTAAAATAAAATGCTCTTGATCTTTTCTAATATTTGTAATAGAATCAAAATCCCCAAGGATAAAGATAGTAGGATCCAGAGACAAGTCTATGCTCATATTCATATTTATTTTTCTATTACTTTTCTTTAGAATTAATGCTCTATTTAGCCTGGATTCACCCTTGGAACTCCACAAGGACAAGCTGCGAAACAGTCCTCCCTCCCTCCTGGTCTCTCCACACATCCCTGTGCAGGGGAGGCAGCAATCTCCTCTTCATCAGAGAAACACGTTCTGGGTGTAGAGTGAGAATAAGCCTATTTCTGAAGTTTCGGATCAAAATTAAAGCAGTATCTTCTTCTGATAAACTTAGAGCTGAAAGGAAATCCCATCCACACCTCCATTGTGACTTTTGAAAATTAACGTGGTCCTGACTTCAGTCCTGAAGAGCTGGACAGTCACTCAGACACAATGGTGGTGAATACCCTGGTATTTTGGGCAGGACTACTAATTCTTGGCTATCCACAGTAATTATACTTTTTTCCATCAAAGTCATCCTCATTTCAGGTGTCACTTTAAAGTGTTTACCAGTTCTTATATATAAAATGCAATTTATGTTTAAAATCATGGTGATATACTTCATTAGGATTTACTTACATGAATATTTTATCTCAAAGTCCTCGGTTATTACCAATATCACTACTTCTGTTGGCATAATCAGGGAATGAAAAACCTAATTAGAGGACAGGCATTTATTGGTATAGTGAGGAGAGACAGAATGGCTCTCAGGAGGCTGGAAATGTCCAGGCCTGCCAAGTCCTTTAGACTAGGGTCAAAATAAAAGAAAGTACAAAATCAGATTAAATTTCCAATTTCTTTCCATCCCTAATTTATCCAGAAGCTGCATATAGGGCTATCTTGAGAGCTCTCCTAGTCTAAATTGTTTGTACATCAGTTCTGAAACTGCAGTGATGATGGGAACTCAAAGCTTGCACAGAAGCTTAAGTCAGGTCAGAAGATGCCAACTCAGAGGATGAGTAATGTGGGAACATCCTTTCATTTCCCACTTGTGGTAACTTCTCTCAGCTACTTGGCTGTCAAAGTGGGAGTAGCAGGAGGCAGGAATTTGCATATTCAGGTTGCAGTCGTGCCTGTTGCTGCCCAGGAAGATGAGCTGGAAAAAACATGGCACTGTACTAAAGCTCAATGGTGGAAGCACCTGGGCCAAACTCAAGGGAGAAAAGGAAAAACGCAAGGATGAGCATGGAATTCTCTCTTTTCATCAAATCCCAGCATGTCACAGTAACTCCATACATAGTTGCACACCCTGAGACTGGAAGGTCACGTGTCCTTTGTCCGAGGTGGGTTTCCATTCCCATTATCTGAGGCCACGACAGATCTGGCAATGCTTCCTTGTAGATCTACCCATTGAGGTACCTGATGAGCAGGCATGTGGGAAAAACATCACCAAAACGTCCAGGGATGGTTAATCTCCAAGTGTAAAGTTGTCCATTTGCACAGTGGTGGTAAGAGCAACTTGCAGCCTTCTCCTGCGATCTGATCATGTGGAATGACCCAGGCTGTGCTTGTCACCCCATCACTCAACTGATGTTCAGCTGGAAGATGTGCGCGCTCCTCCAGTCCCTGGTAGGCTTCGAGAGACCGTTTCCAGATCCTGCCCTCCTCTCCATCCCATCCGTCTGTCTCCTCTTGCGAGTAAGAAAACAGATACAGGGACTTGACTCTTTCCACCCTGCGGATAACGATGTCGAGTGCTCAACTTTTGCCACACAAAGCCGGAGCGGGGTCTGCGCCAAGGCTTGGCGCACGGCACCGTGCGTGATATAATGGCCAGCACAGGCAAGATCAAGGCCAGTGTGGGAAGATGACTTGTTGCTTCTCTGTTTTTGATGAGCTTATTGTCATTAATTATCTGGCCCTTTACCCCTCTGTAGTGGTCACATTACCCCAGGGACACACTTTAATGAGTATCGGTTGATGTGTACGCAAACTTCGATCATTCCCTCCTGCCCAGATGGTTCTTTCTCCTATTTTTCAAGCAGTAGCTCCTAGTGTGTCACAGGGACCTGCATATCAGGGAAGGAAAGGTGATCTGCTATTTGTCTGAGGCAGGTTCTCTATGCTCAGGGCATTCCCGTAAATGGAAGAAGTCTTAAGACTCTAACAAAAGCCAGATAAAGGGAAAGAAAGAAGAGGTGTAATGAATGAAACTGTCATTAAGCAGTTTCTTCATGCTATCTGAGGTTATCCAGACTGACATGTAAGCAATGCTGTTGTCAAGCACTTTAACAAAAAAGGGATGCCATCCATGTGCAATGCACTGGAGCCACAGATTTGTCATGTTTAAATAAACCAGTGCATAAAAGAAAGATCTTGCCCAACTCTAGTATAAAATCAGTGAGTTTGCTTTTTCAATTAGCACAGTGAGAAGTGCTGCCTTCTCCCTCCCCCTCCCCCAATTAAAATGCTTTATTTCTTTGGACTGTTGCCCTCAAAATACTCTTGCGGTAATTCAAGTGAAAAGTTTCACATTCCATCAACTGGTAATTTTACCATAAAAAGTGTGGCCAGTTTTTCTGTCACAATTACTTTGTCTTCTGCTTGCTACTTTGGTGGTTTAAAACAACTCATGCTTCCAATGCCCATCCAAGGATTGTCTCCCGTACTCATAAAAACCCTGGAGGGAAGGTTCGTTTGATTCTTTTGCCACCTCTGGTAGCTGCTGTATTGGAAAGAGATGACAAATTCTGGGATAAGAAAAGGATCTAGCTTTATGTTCGCTTGCAGCCCTTCTGTGAGGCAATGATTCAACAATCACAGCTCCTCAGCCTTGGGAGGAAAAACGATCAGTGCATCGACAGTATTAAGCTGGCAGCAGAAGTCCTTCTCACGGTATCCATCAGGGTGTTGCACATTCTCCTGGGACAGAACCACACAGCATTTGGGAGCTTACACCCACTCTGAGAGCCTCCCCATACATGGATGGAGCTGCTCTGGGTCTGGGATTTTTACAGTACAATAGGAAAAAAACGTGTTTCTTTAAGAGGAAGAAAGGAGGAGATGACTGAGCAACTGCTAATAACCAGAGGTTGGAGCCTCTCCTTGAGGCACGTGGGACAGTTAAAATTTAGGAAGGAGTAAGAAAGAAAATTCTTGAATTCTCCCCTACAAATTTTGAAAACAGGGCTTCATAGAGCTGGGTTTCTTCAGTTTTCCTGATATCTTTTTACCCCTGAACCTTGGCTCATTTTCTGTATTAAAACGAATGGCAGCACAAGAGGGGAAAAAAAAACACACACCTTAGCAAAGCACTCAATATACATGACCTTAGGGCTTTAGTTAAGTACTGCCACATAACCGAACACCTCTTTTAAAAGCAGCTATGATGCTATAAAATCAGCAACAAAACATCTCTGGGTTGAGTTGACCTCCATGCTTGAGTCTGAATATCCAAGATGTACATCACCTCTTCTGAAGATTTGTTCTTGTGTTAGACAGAAAAATATAATCCTTAGCACATTGTTCAGCTCAGTTGACAGAACACTGAGATCACATGAGATGAGGCCACATCTCTCCCTGACAGACAGAATTTTATTGTGCTTCTTCACGGTAACATCAACACTTGTAGGACCATAGGGGTCTGTCAGTTCCCAGTTTAACTCCTCATTCGTGAGGTTGGAAATGTCGGCCTGCACCAAAACACAATGGACACAGACACAACACATCGTATGAAATGCCAGCCCAGAGATGTGTGTGGTTTTTTTAACAAGTGAAAAATACTTTAATCCTGAGGCATTGTCAGTCTTCAGTGCTCAAATTAATGCTTTACTGTTCTCTCCCCTTTCAAATGCAAGATGTTGAGTTGTAACCTTATTTATACATGTATACATAGATATAAGAGACTAATGTACACATATTTGTATACATATATAGATATATGCACACATGTATGTGTACGTACATGTGTATATATGTGTGCATATACATATAAACATGTAAAAGATGGTCTTCATTTCTCCCCTTCCTTTGTTAACTGCTATTAGGTACTTGCGTATCAAGGGAAGGACTTTTTCCTTCATTTGCTAACCCAGGTATATTACCTTTCATTTTCTTTTATCTTCAGTCTTCCCTTTTTTTTTGGTTTGTTTTTTTTTTTTTGATGTGTTTGTTCATTATTGTTTTTTTCTCAATACAGTCAAACTGTAGAACTTTGAAAAAACTATTTGAGGCATCTCTTCATATTTGTAAGGACTTAGGTGCTGAAAATGAAGTTCAATGCAATGTAAACTTAGTAGATTAGCAGGTTTGGTTAAAAAGGAAACAAACATTTCCCATTCATCACCTTCCACAATTGTTTCCAAAGCTGTGTGTTAAAGCACAGTTAAAAGAAATTGGTTGAAACCAAAACGCATTGTTCTGAAAATGCAAGCAAAGGATGTTTCAACAAGTTAAAAAAGTAATTTTCCAGGTTTCTTCTAAAGTATGTGTCCAGCGAAAACCTCCATTGCCCAGAAGAGGTCTGTGTGGCCAGGTCCATGATGTGCAGCTGTTAGAGGGCTGGCACAGTCGTTACTTTGGCACTGAGACCACGGGCTGGATGGAGGCTGCCATGGGGATGGGGCAGCTCTTTGTCTGAAAACAACCTCACCCTGTCCACAGGCTACAGACATTGGGGATAAATTTTGCATCCTACCCACACAGATAACTCTTGCTGTTAATGGGACCTTCTGCAGGGGCTGTGTATATTGAAGACGTTGATTCTCTTGTGCAGTGAACAGATGCCCAGGTCAGGACAGACTGGCTGCCAGTGACAATCTCGCTGTGGCCACTGGAGTTTGGTTCAGCTCACCTTCTTTGACTGTGCTTTTTGGGCACCTCAAGGTAAAGGTGATCCTGAGTTAGGAGTCATCCTCTGGATCTCCTGCACTGGTCCTTGTCTTACACAACAGAATGTCTAGAGCACAAAAGATCTAAGGCTCTTGAAGCAACCACAAATTTGCCTAGGATGCCTGTTCATGTCGATTTGTGTTGGTAGCAAACCCAAACATGGAACTTTCTGGCAGCCAGCACTTATATTTTAACATCTGTTTTAACCTCAGTTTTAATGTTTGATGTAATTATTTACAATGCTGTAATATAAAATAAACTGAGAGAGAGTGCTTCCAGTAATGTTCCTTTTAAAAGCCAAGGATATTTCATTTTTCTCTTTCACTTCAAACTGGTGGGAAAGATCTTGATGGAAATGAAGTTTCAACACAACCAAGAAAAAGTATTAAAACTTTAAGTGAGTATTTTCTCCTGACTTCAGACAAGTTTTAACTTTATTGTGCAGGAATGATTAAGAGAACTCAAGTTTCTTTTTCCCCTCAAAAAAATTGTCATCCTTTTATGTGTTCTGAAATGATCCTATTCTTTTGATTCAACACAAAAAAGGAATATTCATCTTCTAAGCAATGATAGACACCATCAGAACATGAATTTCATCAAGCACCCGCAGCCTTTCTTTCCTCTCATCTGCATGCTGTAATTTCCCTCGCTTCATAACAATGTGTTCTCTATGAATGGGGCTTTAGACACTGTATGTGTTGCAAAAGATAATGAACTGAAACGACTTGAAATTGCCTACAAGGACCATGGGAAAATAAATACCATCGCAGTGAAACCTGCTTGGCCATTTATTCATCCATCTCCAGTTTTATTTGTGCCACCATAGGCATAAAGACAAACTTCTTACCAAGGTTCACAATTGCCTGGCCTAGGAAAAGCAAAACAAGGAGCACATTTAAATGTTTTTTAAAAGAAAATATGTATATTTTTTGTATACCTGTAACTTAGTTTGGGTATTTTTTTACTCCCAGCTTCTTTTCCATCTCTATGCTGCAATTGTAGTTTTAGTGGTCGTGGCCTCAAGTAAAATAGTGATAGACTTTTAAGAATTTAAGACCCATTATCAATCAGTGAGGAAACATACAGGGTAAAAAGAAAATAATTATGATCGGAGCCAACACAGACCGAATCAGAAAGACCAAATCCTTGCATCTACCCCAAATCTTTTTAAGTTTTGCTGGTCTTCTCATGAGAAGATACCAAGGAATAAATTGCTGGTCGTGAGACTCTATTTAGCAGCATTCAGAAAACTGCAGCCTCATTACCAGAGTTGGTACAATGACACGTGGACACAAAGTTTGCCATTTTTAAACAAATGTCCTTTTCATGGGACACTCCCATAAGACTCATTGCCAGTGGGAATAAAACTAATATTCCTAAAACTAAGACAGTGCTGCTAATACTTTATGACTATTTACCTGCATTCTATCTGACCCTAAATTAGGCCTCAGAAGCTGGAGTATTTAATGCAGATACCGGGCACAATTTATCTTCTCAAAATTAGGAGAAAGTGCTGTTTTGCAATTAAAGGGTGACATAGGCCATGATGAACATATGGAAAAGGAGACCCTTAGTAAGTGATGGGGTCTTCAAAGAAAATTGCTTATTAGTATGCATTTGATGTATACTACATCAATTTTAAGACTTTGCCCGGAATAAATTGCTATGTTGGGTGTTCGAAGGAGTGGTGAGATTAGCATTTACAAAGGGGGCAATTTTCTGTCTTCTTGACTCTGTTAAATGGAGGAAATAACTTCCAAGACTGAAGCAGTAGTTAACCCATCAATCATCCTCACAGCTGGAAACTGGGGATCCCAAATGCTGAGATGAGTTAATCCACCAGTTAATAAGTTCATAGTGGCCCCATATGGAGCTTGGCCACTCCACACTGGGGCAAGGACAGCGCTGTTTACACAGGCATGCTGCTTTCTCAGGTACCTCCCCGCTGGCTCCCTTTGCTCTGGAGGATCAATTTACTTTGCACAGTAAATTGACTGAATCGATCAGTTCAGAGCACGTAATTGTTGGTTAATCCCAGGGAATCATGTCCTGCCCATATGGGAGAGACAAAGGGTGCTGGCAGCGGGCGAGTTTCTTGCTCCGTCCTGGAGGCTGTTTTCTCTGAACATGATGGGCATTGATTAAAGCTGATGGTAGGTGGATATACAGCCTATATTGACTTTAAGTGACAGAGGTAATGGGAGAACTGACTTCCTTCAGTGAGGCTGCTTTAGGTGTCTCAGGCTGGCTGCTGTCGCTAATTGTCCTGGGGAAGGAAAGCACACGAAGGTTGGTTCCACGAGCTTGAATCCTGGCTGCTGTCTGAGTTAGATGAGACTGGCACTTCTTTAAAACCTGGACACCAAGTCATAGCCTAGCAAACAAACAAAAAAAATCAGATCAGCGTGTTTGAAGCCACACAATCAAGGCAAAAATAGGCCATATCTCTGAATCATATAACGGCTCGCCTCAACGCAACCTGCAGAATACACGACTTTCCAGCTTAGACCTCAATTTTGCAATTATATTTGAAGACATGATTTCAAATATAGTGATTACATTTTAACTGAAGCAGAGAATTGAAATGTGTCTGCAAATGTACAAAGTATCCCATTTAATCATTTCTTTTTAATCAAGTTTGTTCTCTATAAGCAGTGCCTTCCTGATTAGTTTCCAAAAGAAGTGGTAGATTCTTCTTTCACTGTACAAAAAAAAGTCATTTTTTTCTTAAGCATAATAAATAAACATATTTCAAAACATTGAAATTATGTAAATTTGGAAATTGTGATGTAGCATAAGGTAAAATTTCCCAAAGATGGGATTGCAGCACTGATCACATGCAAACTCACAGTTGTTGCAGGATTTCTGTATCTTGTCTCCACAGCAGTGTAGCTTGTGGGGATTTCTCTTAACTTATGACTTGATGCTTATTTCAGTCCCTTTGAAATATGTGATCTGAACTTGATGGATAAGTGTGACTTAGTATATATGAAAACCCACTCTTTCTGAAGTAAATTTCCAATCTGAATAGGAAGAGCTAACTCATAGGCAACTGACTTGTGAATTGTTTTGGAGCTATTATGTTCACTTTATGGCATGTTGCTTTTGGATATTCATCTTAGTATGGAGAACTCATCATTCTGACAGCCAAACCACTGGAAAACATCCCTTCCTCTTCCAGTTGCCCTCACCCTCTCTTCCCCTCTCCTTGTCTCTTCCCCTTCCTCCTTTTCCCCTTCCCCCTTTCCCTCCTTTTCCCTTCCCCAAAGCCTTCTTATTCATTTTAACAAAGAGGCACAGGAGACCAGGGGTCTTGGAATATTTTGCTTGAACTTTCAAGGAGAATTTGTCTTGTCTCTTTTCAGTAGTTAGTGAGAATTAGAGTTTAGAGAACTACTGCAGAGGAACCTTCTAGGATTAATTATAAAGCATCAATTATACGTACATTCAAAACCAAAGGAGGAAGCAGTAAATGAGTGAGTCCTGCTTTCACAGCATTATACAGCAATAAAATGAATTTTTCAAGATGTGGAGCAGATGAAGGCACAGTGGATGATCTCATTTTATCCAACAAAACAACACCTCTTCACCTCTACATTATTATCTCAGACAGTAGGATTTTGCATGAAAAATCCATGTAAGAAAGTGTAAACAACTGAATATATGTCCCTTTGCTGCCTCTGTTGCCTTTAAAGAATCTCAAAATCACATTTTTCAGACTAACTTAATTTTATGCATAAAGAAGTAGAAAAGATTTCCTTTATATTAGCAATTGTGCTTTTAACTCCCATATAAGATTAGCTCATATATAGTGTAATACTACTGGCAGGAGCAAATTCTGATTACAGGGTCTGACTTTATGCTTAAATGAATGGTGGAACTTCTGGAGGGAAAGATAAAAGAGAGGGGTTTGTAGATATTGAAACTGGGAGTGGGTATATTTTCAAAATGTCAAGCAAAAACATATATTATTGAAGATTTTTCTATTATGCAGACCCCCAAAATTCCAAAAGTGGTCACCGCTAACTTTTTTATCAAAATTTGGTATCCCCTCAAAAAACCATCACAATATCATGTTTATAACATGTATGGTATTACATATATGAAGTGTGAGATGTACAAAAACATAGGTTTGTTTTAACCCAGTTTCCCTTCAAAGCAAATATTTTCTAGCTGAGCTCTGCAAACCTCTCAAAAGATGGCTTTCTAATGGAAATATGGGCATATTTTCATACAGAAAGGATTCAAAATCATCACTGCAACAAAATTAGATACACTTTATAATTATCCTTTTTTTCTGGAGGTTGTTGTAGTTTGAAAATTTATTGCATGGTCATTGGGGAAGGACATTGGCACATCAATGGGCAGCTTGCTCCTCCTTGACCTAGATTCATCAGGGGAGAGTGTGCGAGGTGGCGAGAAAAGCTGCTTCTCATTGTTACTCTCAGCCCATCAGCACTCCCTGCATCCTGCTGGTAGCAAACACTCCAGATAGAAATGTTTAATGCAGCTCTCCACACCTCCCCTGTTTGCTCAGCTGCGTAGCACATCTGATGTGTAATAGGACAGGGTATTTCTAAACTCCAGGAATAATTCAGAATGTACTCCAAACAGCAGCATTAGAATGTCAGGGTAGAAGTGGTCATTTCTGCCTTCAGTTCAAATAAAAAGTGGTACAGATTCTAAGTGCTTATATCCAAGGGATTCCATATTCTGGGTTGTCACTGTTGATTTTTTTTTAATTTTTTTTTTTGTACTGACTACAAATATTTCCAGGCATGGCAAAATGAAAGTTCACCTGGAAAGACTCTCATCACTCTTTGTGAAGTCGCACCAGACATCCTCCTTCTGGACAGCCCATGGAGAAGATGCCTGAGGTCATGAATGCCCCAACACTGAGGGGAGAGATGAATTCTGTTAGGGATCCTTGGAAGGACAGTGGTGGCACTATATCACAGTTACAATTAAAGCTTTGCTTTCTTAACAGAATGTTAAGATTAGTATAGCACAGAATTTATGATGCAAATGGCACGGGATTTCTACCAGCAGAGTCGAAGTGGCACCACTCTTAGGTAACACAATACAGAGCCTATAATAAACTGATTTTCTGGGCAGTGCTCTGTGCTGTTTCCCTCCCCTGCCCTGTGCTGGGGTCATCAACACCACTGGGATGGCCGGGTGTCTGGGACCTTCAGGGCCAACCCGGGGGGAGAGAAGCCAGCCTGGCGCCCAGGAGCCTGGAGGGAGGGGAAGGAGAAAGCTGCCTGGTTTGTCTACTTGGTGCACAGGACCTTCAGAGCCTGGTAATGAGGGGAAGGGAATGAATCCGTGACCTTTCAGTCTCAGGGAACGGCTGCTTGTCTCATAAAATGCCATCAGCTGTGGCAACAGCATCGCTGGGTAGGGAGCAAGGGGTGCTGGCCACAAGTGGCTGACAGAGTTTATCCTTCAGCTAAGTGCTTTGAAGGTAGAGATCCCAGAGACTCCCAGCTCTTCTTTGCCTGTTATCCACTCTTATATGGGAACCCCTGTCAGAGTCAGGCTGTACAGACATGAGGTACCATGGATGTCCTCTCCCTAGGAACATAAAGGACTTGTCTACACTGCTCATCCTTAAAACCAAGCAGAAACATCTGGTGCATGTGACTGAACATCACTCAGCCAGTCCAGTTTTAACTTGGTTAGCTCTTCCCTTTCTTGCTGGAGAACAGGAAACCTCATCAAGCAGCATCTCCTTATTCCTGCAGCTTCTGGCATGTGGGGCAGGAGCCTGGGGAGCAGCTGCAGACCAGAGCTCAGAATTGCCCAGCTGAATTTAGGTAGACAGCTTACCTAAACCAGAAAGAGTCAGTGATGTGATGCTGAGAAATTTCAGCTTCAAAAAAAAAAGCAATTGCATAACTGTCTCAAGGCAGAGTGAACTCTTGAAGTGTCCTTCCTGAAAGTTTTAATAATTTCCTGCTTTATTAAAGTCCTAACATGAAAATGGGTTTGCAGAAGGTGCCTGGCCTTACACTTGTCTGTCTTACAAAGTCTGCTGTACCGACACCACCAAGGAACAAAGGGAACAGCAAGTTTTGTTGATTTGCTATCTGTCTTCAGAAGGTATCTGAAGGTTGGTTTCCTGTTTTGCCTGGATAGGCAAAGGTGAATATTTCTTGGCTTGTGCACATAAAGAATCAGTGTTATTAGTACAAGGGGCAATCTCAACTAGCTCTTCTGATATCTAAATTGTATGATTTCTAAAAAGAACTGAAAACTATGATTACTGCTTCTTTATTTGCTGAATGTAATTCTCCTCAAATAAAAGAGCTTCTTTGCAAAAATCACCTTTGCAACTAACCACACTGCTGGAACTTCAGATTCTTGGCTGTGGTGGTAGGAAAACTCTTCCTACTTTTTCTTTGGAAGCAAGTCATCTAATTTCCATATTTCTTAAGTCAGCTGTGCTTTCTCAGACCTGTTGTAAATTAGTCTTCCCATGTTCACATGCTTCTAACAGACAATAACTCACTGACTGCAAATTGCAGACAATTCAAGCCAAATGTTTTTCATACTCTTAGAAAGAGACCATAATGCAACCACCCCTCATGTAGCAGGGGGCGAATAAATTACGCAGGAGTTAAGAACATTTCTGCTCTTAAAGTTACACTCACATAGCTGAGAATGGAATTTGTGGCACAGCTGACCCACAGCAGCTAAAGAACAGCCCCACCTCCTTTTGTGGGTTCAAGTCTGAACATTGGCTGTGGGTCTGGACCTCCCATAACCGTGGTGTTAATTGAGGATGTGATTGTGTGTGCCTTCCCCCAACACAACCGTGGCACAAGCTGGTGATTCCAGGTGAGAAAGTTGCTTCTGCAGTGGAGCCAGAACCACTTCCCCTTGTGGAAACCTGAAAAATAAAGCATGTCACACTGTCCTGCCAGGCTGTGAGTCACTGTCCAGTTTGCCCAGCACGTGGCAACAAGTGACCTGTTAAACGATGACAAATCCTTTAGCTCCTGGCTTTAGACCTCTGACCTCTTGACTCCCTGCCTGTATCCAGGGAGCGTTCTGGGCAGAAGAATGCAGTAAACGGCTTGTAATCTAGTGAACTCAAAAGAAACTACATCAAAACCAGCTGTTACACTTCTATTCATGGCATATGATGACATGTTAACGAAAAGAGGGCTTTTATATTGTGTGGGCCTTTGCAATTGCTGAAGGTCCAGTGCAGCTCCCTGTCACCCAGCCCCCCTTTACGGGAACGGCAGCGAATGTCTCTCCAAGTAAACACGTCCTTTAAACTATGAGTAAGATGTGTGTGACTGCAGTGTCTTCTTTCCCACTTTAATTAGCAGTGTTGGGCTGTGTTTCTCAGCTCTGAGCTTTGTGCTGTGTTCCCAACTTCAGAGCACAGGGGTGACTCAGCACATAATTTCTGAATTTCCAGTTGCCTTTGACTAATACTTATGTTTTGTTTTAATTGTAATTTATAGCTTCTCTCTTTCTCTCTGTTTATCTTTTGGAAACAGTTCATACAGGTAGACAGGATTTATTATGAAATAAAGTCTGTCTTTGCCTTACTGTTTTTCATGCTAGCACCTGAAATGATTTGAAGCACAAGTTAAAACAGACTATGTCTGGCGGTGCATGTCAAAATTTTGCCATGGGATGCTAGAAATACAGACTGTCTTTCTGTTCACCCATGTGTGCATCCAAGATATAACAAACCAGCAAGCACCACTGGGGAGAAAAATAAAAATGAAGGAGCAGGCTGGTGTCAGGGAAGCTTACAGAGGAATGAATGCTGCTAAGCACCTCTTAAAATGCTTCAAACCCAAAGCAGTTGTCTGCTATGTATTTGAAAAATCTTATTGTCAAAAAGGAGGATGCCTGAGAGGAAAGAACAAACCTTTCTCGCCACCTGAGCCTTCCTCATCATGATGTTTTTTGTCAAAGCTCCACTTGTGGCCATTCCCTCTATACAAACTCTACACTTTTACCTAAAGGGAATAAACTGATACTGGAAGTTCACCCCATAATTTCAGTGAAACCATAAATTTACTTCTGCCGTATGTAAGATGCAATAAAAATAATAAATAATAAAAACTGAGTAGTCTTTTAAGACACAGAGAATAATTATTTCTGAAAATATATTATAAAAGAGGATCAGTTGTGTCTTTGCTGATGTTTGTGAAACATGGTTAAAAGCTGAGAAAAGCTAGGAAAAGCTAGAAAACTACAGTAAGTTGATATTCCCAAACCACAGAGATAGATACCTTATCTTTTCTATTAGTGAATAAGAGATGGAGAGTAGCATCTAACCTGGAGGAAATTTATCTATTAATAGATGGAGAGTCCTCCTAAATTATGCCTAGACAATATTTTTAGGTACCTGGAACCTGCCTCGTTCCCCAGCAGCAACGCATTTTGCCTGCTTTTCCAAGACTGCTCAGACTTAAGATACAGCAATACGGTCAGAAGAGCTTGTTCTGGAAAAACAGGTTCATATCTCTTGGTGTTAGCTATAATATACAGTTAAATATATAATCACCAGCTAGAAGAGCTCTTGGATACTTCAGCCAGAGAGTTGAGGTCTAGTTCTGCCAGTCTCAGCCTGCATCCAAAGGGAGACTCCTGATTGCTGGGTACAATGGGTGAAACTTCTTTTCCTCTGAACGAAGCCATTAAGAAATGAACAAGCAAGCAGGGAAGAGACAACTTCTTGTCTTTATGAACCTGTTTTTTGGGGCACTGCTACAGAAGAGGAATGCTCTGGGATCAGGCTCCTGGTTTTCCTGACCTACGTCCCACACAGCCCAACTGAGCGGCCAAGGGCCAGAGCCCTGTTACATCTCACTTGATTACAACAGGTCTTCTTGCAGCCTTTTTCCTCAGCCTCCGGGGTCTTTCTTCCCCAGCCCTTTGCTGGGGCCTCCCTTAGGCTGAGGATCCAGGAGGATCTCTTCTAAAACTAAGTGTTTAAACCACTGGTTCCTGTTATTGCTTCTGCTGGTTCCCATCGTTTAAAATGACCAGATCCCAGGTCATCACTATTTCCTGTTTGTTCCATTAGCAGTTTAATTAGGGGCTGACACTTAATTGAAGTTAACCCTCTTTCACTAAGGAACCTGGCATTTGGTTTAGTGGAACAGATCACCTCGGAGCCTATGCGCCAAAATTTAGGCAAAGTGGTTTGGCTGCTGCAGATAGATCTTGCAACAAATACAAAAAACCTGGACAAGAGAGAAGAATTATATTTTAGGGTTTCAAACCCACCATTCTTTAGAGGAGTTTTATGAATTTTATTCGAAACAAAGTATTTTATATACTCAAAATTTATTTCTTTACACTTCAAACTCCATCAGACACAGGAGCCAACTGAGCTGCCTTCAAGAAGAACACTTAATTTTTTCTACTCTATATTTAAGATATTACCTCACTCAATATATAGACTAAAATACTCAGCTTTTGACTGTTCAATTTAATGATCTGCAAGAAGACAATCAAAGCTCATTCTTCCCATGACAAAGTAGAACAACTACTGAAAGATCACTTGGGAAAATAATTAGATATAAAGTTTCTTTGATTTTGAAACTATTTTCTGTTTGCTTTGATCTTGGTCTTAAGTAAATTTACTTTGTAATAAAATGGAAGAGAATGTACTTTTCTTCTTTAAAGGAAAGAGATGTATCTATACCAGCTAGAGAGAATATGTGCTCATGTGCTGGTTTGGAAAATGACACCTTATGCATTGGAGAAGTAGAAAAATGAGTTGATCGAACACACCAGTTACACACAGAGGAGTGAAAAGCAAGAAATGACAACATCTTTTCATTCCAGAGAAATGAGAAGAGTAAAAAAATTATGCTGTTTCCCTTTTTCCAGCTTTACAGTTGTCTGATTCTCCCCCTTTTTCTTTTTTTCTTATGCAGAAAAAAAAAGGACTGAGAAAAATACTTGCAGGAATACAGGTGGATGTTTGTCAGCAGTTTAGGCAGGAGTGGCATTTTATTTATTTTTTTTTTCTCAGTGATCATAAATTTGTGTTCATCCTTGTAATGTGAAGGATTGCAAAGTTGATCCTCAATATTGCCCAGGAAGATGAAGTACAACTCTTTTGGTTTAGATAATGGCTTTTAGGTTGGTTATTCACTAGAGGGAGATTCGGGAGTCATCTCCACTGTCATATATCTTCCTTCCAATTTGCTTAAAAGCTCTCTCAGCCAGATTTCAGAGTTCAGCTGCCCCATATGAGTTCAGCCAGGCAAAAGGCGAGCAGCGGGTCAGGGCTGCTGCCTCCCTCCCAAGCCCTGGGCTTGGAGCTGAAGTTGGAAGCCAAAACATTTTCATTATGGTGAAAGGATGTCGAACTCAAAGCCTGCTTCAGAGAAATGCTCCTGCAACACATCTGCCTCGGGAAATGAGCTCTAGCTGATCCAAAGACCGGGCAAGTAATCATCTCACCACAAGGAGATGGTGTCAGAAGTGCTCCTTACACCAGGCTGGCGGTCCAGGTCAAACACGCGTACTGGTCTGCCCAGCAGCCTACATCCACTCCTCACTCCTACCAAAAGAGACCAAAGAGTAGGGAAAGGGGAGCTTCACACAGCCCTATGCAGAGTGTGGGTGCGTGGCTGTTCCCAGCAGCCAGGAGGCTCACGTGAGATAATCTTGTCTTAGTCCCTTTAGTGCTGAGCCAGTGCCTTTGTGTTGGCTGAGATAAACCCTTAAGTTCTGCCTGAAGACAAGCTGTATAAGGAGATATATGCAAATCTTTAAGTTACATACTTTTCTGAAGGCTGTATAAATCTCTACAAGTCGTACATGAGTGTCTGTGCAGGTTTCACAAGGAAGAGAGGGGAACTAAGGGAACAGTGCTACACACCCTGCATCACGATTCCGTTTATACCTGTGTATGGTGTGCACGTACTACAGTATTGCTGAAGAAATTATTTATTCAGGTTTTCTTGGGGGGGGGTGGGCAGATATGTTCTTTTTAAGAATATGCTTAAAACTGTAGAAGAATTTTCCCATGGCCTGCTTGTGGTTGTGTTGGGTAGAGAAATACTAATGCAAAAAATCTTCATGGGTCAAAAGCCTTCCTTTTTGCAAAGAAACTTTGGCATTTCTTTTTTTTTTTTATTTGCTTTGCTAAATCACCTCTGTCATTTCCCTGATGCTCTAAACAAAATACTCCCAGAAGTACTAGTCCTCCTCCTGGGTAATTTAGCTTTCATAGAGGCATAAACAAGTCACCAGCCAATGGATTTCTAGTGTGTTCACCTGAACATTGACATATACAATTACTGAGAAAATACTGAAGCCATGTACAGCAGACATTATAGCCCTTGGGAAAATGCTCCTACTCCCTTACACATCATGTACAAGTTTTCTGTGCTCTGAGCTGGATCAATATTTTTATAACTAGAAAATGCACTATGCACAAGGAAAAAAAAATCATTTTATAAATCCAGAATAGGAGGACTCAAGGTTCATTCTCTTGTTTGTAGCTACCTTTGTATATTTGATACAACACATTTGCAGACCAATTGTCTTTATATAATCAATACAGCTGTGAGCCAGTCAAGGCCTTCTGGAAATGTACTAAGAAAACTGCTCATTCATAATAAGAGTTCCTTTGTAGAAGGAACTGTACAGGGACACAGTAATTGTAAGTCCTGTACAGGGACTTTAAAAGTGTGGAAATGTTATTTAGTCCCAGATTAAGGACCTCTACCCTCCATAAAATGTAAAGTAGCATGAAACAAATGCTTTTTAATTTTACTCTGTTTAGCAGAAAGCATCTGAGTAAGACTGTAAAATTATATCTTTTGTAATTCTGCAGTGAATTGAATTTTAATTTTAGATTGTTATCTTAATAACAGGAATAGTCTTTGCATTTTTGTCAGTTTCTCAGTCTTATAGCATGGACCCTGAGCAGATTTTTCTACTGCTACTTCTCTATGAAATCCAAGCTTGACCCTCTATTGATCTCTAAAGAATAACTTTATAGGCTGAAATCATAGAATGTGTGTTTTAGGGACCGTTGATGTGGAATCTGGCAGCCTTCAGGGTGGAGGAATCTTTGGCTGAGTCACTAATGAACTGCTGCAGCTAAACGTCAATTTACCAGGATGTAAAGCCCTCAGGAATGCACAGCTAGGTGACTGTGAGTGCATTGGAATGACATATTTGATATAATTTGCTGTTTATTGTATATGCTAAAACTCATCAGTCAAAGCCTACAAGCTGGGGACAAAACATAGAGATAGTTGTTGAAGTTTGACTGCAGTCCTCTGTTTCAGAATTGTTAATAGAGCATACAATAAGGTAAAGGTGTTGCTTCGTGTAATGTGTGTTATAAAGCTGTATCTCAGTTATTAAGACGTGTGGCTCTCCTCAGCAGTCAGTAAATTGCCTCAGAAGGCCAGAGAAGACAGGCACAGTACCATGTGCAAACACGCACAAATGTCTCTATATAATATGTATGTATGTTCCATTTGAACACTGTTTATCAGCAGTTTATAACAGACACATCACACACAACCAAATGGAAACACCTGCATCCAACTGTACATTTATCTATCAGCTATACATAAATTTGTACACACCCACTTCTACGTGTCTATACTTATTTTACGTATATTTTTATTTTACATGTGGATCGTATGTATTTATAATACTGTATTTGTGTACTTTACACAGGGAAAATAATCCAAACATGTGCAAAGGTTTCGCTGATTTTCTAAAGGCTGAAATTTCTAAACATATATATGCAAATGAAAATGTGATGTGTCCCATTCATAGAGTGGGTCTAATTCTTTCCTGCCATAAGTTAGCTCTGAACTGCTATGATTTTGTTGAAAAGAAATGTGTTTCTACAATTTAGCACAGAAAGCTTCAGACTCCACGTCTGCAAGTTTAATATCTTATAGCCCTGATTGCTGAGATAACAGGATTGAAAAAAATCAAGCCGTGTCTGCTGCTTTTTTCCCTTTATTTGATATTTTATATTGCCTCACAGTGCCCCGTACAACATACTTAATAATCATCTCTGTGACTTGCTAGCTAAGTGATGGAATATCCTTGATCTTGTTAGAACTCACAGTTAGACTAAAATTTCTTCCTTTTTTTGGCTTGAAATAAAATCTCACTAAAGGACTCCTGTACAAGTATAATAGGGGGCAAAACTAGGTCTGAAGAGCTGTTTCTATGTAGTTTTTAATGGAAAGTAAGAAACTCTACCAGCTTAATAAAAACATTTTTTTTAATAATCTGTGTGAGTTTTGTTCGCATTTGTCATAAAACCTTACAGTTGTTATATACTCTCTCTTCAGTCTTCTTCTAGTGCCTGTAGTTAATGAACTAAGGTAAGGAAACTACTATTTTCTTGTTATATTTAATCTAATTTTCACAAGAATTTTCTAAATAAAATTTGAATTCTATTAAAATCTTATTTGATGTAAACTTAATTCTATTCAGCGTGAAAATAATTTCCATTTACTTACCATAAACAGTTATTCTTGACTGTAGAAAGATTAGAAGTGGCAAGAAAATATGATGTATAGTCTTACAGATGCAAAAAATAATAATTTTTTTACAAAATGTTTTGTCAGGAGCATGAGTACACTTCTTGTGCATTTCCCCTCTGTTCTGACAACTCATCGAAAACTTTCACAACTTTTAATACCTGGTAATTCTACCCATTAATTAATAGCTTTTCTGTGCTCACAGTTTTGCTGAATTTGCAGAAGTTGTTAACACAAGAGTAATAACTGTAATTGTTCGTGTCTGTCTGCATGTGTACTGGCTCTGGATGTTCAATGTTGTGCAAAGGGGAAATGAACGTAAAATCACGAGAAGAAAATTAATATAATTCAAATTTTGTCTCCAAAAGAAACACTTGGAGTTTACACTTCATTATTTCACCAGTTGGTCGGTAAATCATAACTAAATATTTTTTTTGTGTAAGTCAATGGAGAGCTTGTCTGACTTTAAATTTTTTAGTCTCCAGAAAGATAAATACCTGGAAAGACCCTGTAGTTCTAAGGTCGTAGAGTGACAATATCAATACGACATCTCGTTCATTTCCCCTCCAGGTCAGGATCTAACTCACGGCTTTTGTTTCATACTTAAAGAATTTATGCTCCAGAAGAAGGATGGCATTTTGTTTTACTTGAAGGAATAAAATCTTTAATGTGTTCACCTCCCGCACCAATGTAAATACTGTTGACAATTTATTTCTAACACAATTTTGCTGAGTTATTGTGGAAACGATGCTCCACCTTAATTTCTTAATGACATTCCTTCACAAGTAGGGATCAATATGTGGACAAACTGGACATAAAAACTGGATGCAAAGTTTTAACAGCAGTAAGTTCAGTAGATAGGTATTGATTTTAATTAAGTCAGTCTAAAATATGCAATTACCACGTGACCTCCACAAAAAAATGAGCCCAAACTGTCATCAGATGAGACTAGAAAAACACAGTAATGTCAGCGTATGGAGGTGAAACTGTGATTTCTTCCTGACTATTTTTTACCTGCAAGTCAACAAATTACAGAAATTGTAGGAGTGGCACAGTGTGAATCAATAAACCTTGACATGGTCAAGGCTGGGAAAGGTCAGGTATCTTAACTTAATCATTCCTCTTCCAAACAAGGTGTACACTGGGAGTGGGGGTGGAGCTATTCAACAAATTGAGAAAATGCTTAGAAGAGTAGGAAACTTTCAAAATGTGATGTATTCACACAGTAGCATCCATAGCTGAACACTGCACACACAGACCAACTTACTGCAGACCAAGAAATGTCCTTCTGGACATAGTGGCTGGGCAGAAAATAGGTGCCTCCTTTTCGGAATGGAGAAAGTGTGTGTGGAACAAATTTAAACATATATTTGAACACTGTCATGAATTGTGACTAACCTCTTGATTCCTTGTAAAATCATCATAGTGGTTGTCTTTGGCTAATTCAAAAAGAAAGGCTTAAAAGACAGATAAATTCTTTATTTTGAAACTAATCTACATTTTGCTGAGGAGATATTTCATGAGGAAATCCCTAGAATTTTCATCCATAGTTGAACCTCTGTCGTACACTGAGTGCAGAATATTTTGATTGCTTGGGTATAAACATTTTTGTGGAAAATATTTTTGAATAAGTTTATCACATTCAGGAAAAAAATGTTAAGTTTTTGAATGAGACAATTAGCCCAAAGAAATGCTTAATGTCAAATAGATAGTTGCCCTGTAATGACTATGAAATTTCTGTTTTGTAAAAGAGACGCTTCTCAATTTTCTCATGCAAAAAATATCTGAAAATGCAGAGTTTGGTTTGATGGGCTGTGCAAGAACAAAAGCACTTCCCTATGTCATGGCACTTTTCCAAGGACACGGACCCTTGCAGACTGGGAGGTTTTGCAGTGGCAGGCATACCAGTACCTAAAATTAGGAGAGATAAGCACATAAAGAGCATTTTAATGTCTGTTTCTCCATCATGGAACCACTGCCATCATGTAACTGCTCAGCCACATAAAATTCTTTCAGTTAAGAATTTGGAGCCTCGCTTGTATTTGTCACCCAGTGACTGGAAAAACAGAAGTTTTGTGCCTTTGTGCCAGCTGTGAGAGAATAAAGAGGTCAAAGGAAAAAGTTCCCGTGGACTTCACTGATGTTTTGGATTGGTACTGTCAGAGCATTTAGTCAGGTAAAGAAGGTGAATTTCTAATGTGCAGAAGTCAAAACCTCTAAAAAAGTGGAAGCTAAAATTTTGCTTTTTATTCTAGGGAGTGTTTTAACAAAATGCGCTTGGCTCAGAAGAGAAATTGACCAGTTAGATATGTTCTAGGAAAAAAATTACAAAGAGAAGCACAAGAATATTGTGTCAGAGACATTGCTGCCAAAACAAATATTTCTTCTGATAGCTTATGATTTTGTGCAAGTCAACTCCTTCCATTTAAGGCACTGTATTAGGTTTCATACAGGTAAAGCTCATTTTTAACCTAACAGTGAGGATCTAGAAAGGTTTTACTGTCACTGGATGTTTTAATCTTTCTAGCAAAAATTAAATTGCCACTTGAATTGCCATCATATTTGCAATCACATTTGCAATCAAAGATCTGATACTTGCCATTCCCATTGGGAAACTGTAGGTGTTGCTGGAGCTGCGTAGTTGCCTACGAAAGGCAGTTGACCCGTTCACATCCGAGATATATTGGTTGATACTTTTAGCACCCTCCCAAGCAATCTGTTTTCCCATTTCTGTATCATACTTGAAAACACATTTGTATTGGATGCATTCCTCTTCACTTGCAGTTTTTGTTTTGGGTGTGGGGTTTTTTTTGGCATTCTTAATCTTCTCATGACACCAGTCTGTATGGATTTTAGCTGGTTAGTGAATCACACCGTGTAAGAACCTCTGTAATGTAGAGAGCAGTCTCCAAGAGTTATGGATTTCATTTTAATTTGAACGTTTTTAAAAATCAAGGTCTGTTAAAAGCTGATTGTACTCTGGAGACTTTAGAGTACATGGAACTGAGTGTCTTTATTATTTCAAAAGAAACGTGTTTAGCAATACACTTTAGGCAATACTAGGGGTTTAGCCTCGACTTTATCACTCGTTATCCCAGGGACCAATTCTCCAAGCACAGTCTGTTTCCAGTCTTTTTGTCACCAGAGTGGAAAGATCAGTGGCCTTTGACATGGCCTGAGCTGCTGAGTGAATCAAGGGAGACCTCACCACCAGGATGGGGGACAAAGACCAGGGCTGGGCAGAAAACAGCTTCAGAGCCTGCCGAGCACAAGTTGCCCAGAGATCCCAGGGAGTTCAGATTTCTCTTGACATTCTTTTTTTCTGGATGCAAACATCTTTCAGAAGTTTGTGCTGAAATATTCAGACTTGAGGCACTCTCATTGCAATATCAGTGTCACTCACTCTAAGCATCTTCAGAATGGCCCAAAAATAGCCTTGCCCGTTGTAACAGGAAGAAAATACAAAACTTCCAATAGCCTGACACACCTGGGTAGAAAGATTTGTATTTCCTGCTATGGGAGAAAACACTGAATGAGGTCTGATAAAGATATGGATTTTTCCAGACAGATCAGATGAAAGAGTAACTATAATTATCTCTGTACTGATGTTGCTTGTCTGATCAAAACAGCCTCAGATCACTTCTTTCCAAAGCATAGTTATCTATGTTATAATTTATTTGTAACTTAGCCAAGAATTATGTTGCAATATAAAGCAAACTATGGATGTGTTTTTAATTGTTTTTCTGATTTTTAAAATAAAAGAATACTACACTTTATTCTACTGGTGAAAAAGTATTTTTTTAAAAATAAATATATATATAAAATATAAATTATATATACACAGTACACCTGTACTTGTCAAACTGTATCTACCTTAGAAAACTCATTAACAATGGTCCTCTTTTCATTATTCAGGTTCTCCAGGCAAGGTTCAAGTGCTTCAAGACAAACTCTTGGGTGGCTGATTTTCCATAAAGCCTTCTCCTCTCTGTGCAGTGTTGGTCAAACCAACCTGTGTGACTGAGAATGGAGGAGCCTGGTGGGTTGCCCGTTTCTTCAGAAGGTCCCTCTGCCACTGTGGTGCCAAAACAACCAATGCTGGTGGGTGGTGACCTGACTATTACAACTGGCTGGTGCTTATTGTCTTGGCATGAGCTTCCACCCACACTCTTGTCAAAAAACCAACACTGCTTTGCAACAAATGGAAGAGAAAATAAGCTCAGAGTTGTCCAAACAGATCTAAGCCTCTCTGTGCTTTATCAGAGAATAGCACAGATGGCCCAGAGGTGATCCTAAAACCATTTAAACGAGGTCTTGGGCAGTCTTAGCTGCCCTGACAAATATTCCTTTTCCTTCACCAGACTGTCTTTCTCTATCAAAACACAGCAGATTTGTCAAAGATCTTGCGAAGTGCTGTATACTGGTTACTCTTCCGAAGCTGACTGTTTTCTGCCTCTCAGGATTTTTCAAAGTGTGAAAGAAGAAAGTGTGCTTCCTTTGTTTCTCTTTTTCTCACCTCCTTTTCACAGTATCACAGTATTACAAGGTTGGAAAGGACTTCTGAGATCATCAAGTCCAACCTATAACCCAACACCAACACCAACCCATCATCTAAACCATGGCACTCCGTGCCTCATCCGGTCTCCCCTTAAACACCTCCAGGGTCGGTGACTCCACCCCCTCCCTGGGCAGCCCATTCCAATGACCAATCACCCTTTCAGTGAAGAACTTTTTCCTAACATCAAGTCTAAACTTTCCCTGACGAAGCTTGAGTCCCTGCCCTCTGGTTCTGTCACTGGCCACCTGAGAGAAGAGACCAACCCCTGCCCGACTACAACCTCCTTTTAGGGAGTTGTAGAGAGCAATGAGGTCTCCCCTGAGCCTCCTCTTCTCCAGACTAAACAGCCCCAGCTCCCTCAGTCGCTCCTGGTAGGGCTTGTGCTCCAGCCCCTTCACCATCTTCGTTGCCCTCCTCTGAACACATTCCAGTATCCTGACATCTTTCCCAAACTGGGGGCCCAGAACTGGACACAATATTCAAGATGAGGCCTGACCAGTGCAGAGGACAGGCTTAGATCTGGTCCTGCTCCCCACACTATTCCTGATGCAGGCCAGGATGCCATTGGCCTTCTTGGCCACCTGGGCACACTGCTGGCTCATGGTGAGCTTCCTGGCCACCAGCACTCCCAGGTCCTTTTCTGCCTGACTCCTCTCCAGCCACTCTGTCCCCAGTCTGTAGCTCTGCATGGGATTGTTGTGTCCAAAATGAAGTACCCGACATTTGGACTTTTTAACATCATCCCATTAGAATCAGCCCAGCTCTCCAGTCTGTCCAGGTCCCTCTGTAGGGCCATCCTACTCTCTAACAGATCAACCCTTCCTCCCAGCTTGGTATCATCTGCAAAGCTTGGTATCATCTGCAAAAATTCTCCCAGTCTCTCTGAATTGAGCTCTGTTTATTTACATAATTTAAGTTTGTAGGAAACACCTCTCTGGCTGTAAATAGGTGAGATCATTGGTCTGGTCTTCCCAGCTGTTGAAGACCATAAAATTCTGCATCAGGGAGACCATACAGCTTGCATGTGCCTTTCTCACCCATTTGTTAAAAAAAGATAAATCATTTCACAGTTGCACTTGTCAGTAGATACCTCGTTTTCTGTATGGGTTATTGCACTGTGGCACATACAAAAATGTAACATAAAATCTTACATCTACAAAACTCTACCTTATTATAAATTATGTGTGTTTAAACATGTACTTCCATAGGAAAAAAATGGCCAAACAAAATTTACTGTTAATTTGTTCAAAACAGGACAAAGGGACCTTTATCCGCTCCACAGCTGGTCCAGATCCAATTCAAAACATGCTTAATTTCGTCTGGGATGGGAACAAGTTGTCTTTTCTGCTGGAGTTTTTATATTTATGCTGCTATCCCTTCCCCCACCACCACCTGCAGCCCATTAAAGAAGTTGACATGAGATAAATGTCTTCTGGCACTATAAAACTTAAAAGAGAAATAATAATCCCGGGCAGATCACTTGCTTATCATCATCAAATGAGTTTCCTGAAGACTGTGCAACAGTATCAGAAGGATGGCAGAGGGAACTCAGTGAAACACCCTTCAGAGTCTGTCAAAATTAATTTTTTTTATGAAAATGGGATTAAGAAGTTCTTGATTGCACTCTCCTTTTCTTGGTATTAACTCCTTAGATTTAAGATACATAAATATCTATGTTTATAGAGTATCCGGGAAGTGTATCTGTGACAATCTGCACTGCAAGGAAGGAGATGGCTAAATGATGTCCATAAGAACTAGAAAAGAGTTTTGTTATGAGAGTGGCCAAAAAAGAAAAAATAAAATTGAAAAAGGCTTATGTTTGGTACAGCACAAACTTCAAAATAGGGCCCAATGATTTTTTGACATTTTTGTGTCCTGCCTAGATCTAGTTAAGGAAAAAAAATGGGGAGCTTAGAAAATGGCAAGGAAATGAGAATATGAAGACTTTTAGTGTTTTACTGATCCCAACAAACTCTTTCATAAACTATTTTTTTTCAGATTCTCTAAGGCTGTTGTTCTGGTACCTTGGATCAATGTACCAAAGGAGCGTTTTGGTACATTGGTTCTCTGATAGTGTTTCTTTTGGGAAATGATAACAAGGAGTGCAGGATTCAGGGGCTTTGCCTTCAGCTGTCTGAAACATCTCAGCTATCGAAGGAAAAAAAATGAAAAACTGAACAGCAGTGCCTGTGGCTCCTGAAGGAAAGGGCTTGCTGGCAAGCTGTTTGTGGGTTTGCTTGTGTCACCCACGACAAAGTCCTGTTGGAAGGCTCTTGCACTCAGCGCAGCACACGAGAGCTGACACTCTCTCTTAAAATACTTATTGTTACTAACCCATGACAGCATCTTCATTTCTATTAGACCTTTTTTGAATAAAACCTGTAATTTATTGGATTGGTGTGAGGTCTGCATATGTGTGGACTGGTTCTCTGCAGTTTGGACACTTTCTCCTTAAAGGTCCTCCAAGTTTCATCAGCTCAGGGTCAGACTGAAAAGAAAGGGAAAAGGGGAAGGAAAAGGAAAAGGGGAAGGAAAAGGAAAAGGGGAAGAAAGGAAAAGGGGAAGGAAAGGAAAAGGGGAAGGAAAAGGAAAAGGGGAAGGAAAAGGAAAAGGGGAAGGAAAAGGAAAAGGGGAAGGAAAGGAAAAGGGAAGGAAAGGAAAAGGAAAAGGAAAAGGAAAAGGGAAAGGAAAAGGAAAAGGGAAAGGAAAAGGAAAAGGAAAAGGAAAAGGGAAAGGGAAAGGAAAAGGAAAAGGAAAAGGAAAAGGAAAAGGAAAAGGAAAAGGAAAAGGAAAAGGAAAAGGAAAAGGAAAAGGAAAGGAAAAGGAAAAGGAAAAGGAAAAGGAAAGGAAAAGGAAAAGGAAAAGGAAAAGGAAAAGGAAAAGGAAAAGGAAAAGGAAAAGGAAAAGGGAAAAGGAAAAGGAAAAGGGAAAGGAAAAGGAAAAGGGAAAGGAAAAGGGAAAGGAAAAGGGAAAGGGAAAGGGAAAGGGAAAGGGAAGGAAAAGGGAAAGGGAAGGGAAAAGGGAAAGGGAAGGGGAAGGGGAAGGGGAAGGGGAAGGGGAAGGGAAGGGGAAGGGGAAGGGGAAGGGGAAGGGGAAGGGGAAGGGGAAGGGGAAGGGGAAGGGGAAGGGGAAGGGGAAGGGGAAGGGGAAGGGGAAGGGGAAGGGGAAGGGGAAGGAGAAGGGGAAGGGGAAGGGGAAGGGAAGGAGAGGGGGAAGGGGAAGGAGAAGGGGAAGGGGAAGGGGAAGGGAAGGAGAGGGGGAAGGGGAAGGGGAAGGGGAAGGGGAAGGGGAAGGGGAAGGGGAAGGGGAAGGGGAAGGGGAAGGGGAAGGGGAAGGGGAAGGGGAAGGGGAAGGGGAAGGGGAAGGGGAAGGGGAAGGAGGAGGAAGAGGAGGAGGAAGAGGAAGAGGAAGAGGAAGAGGAAGAGGAAGAGGAAGAGGAAGAGGAAGAGGAAGAGAAGAGGAAGAGGAAGAGGAAGAGGAAGAGGAAGAGGAAGAGGAAGAGGAAGAGGAAGAGGAAGAGGAAGAGGAAAAGTTTCTTAAGGCACTTCCAATAAACAAATCTGGATAACTAAAACACCAGCTGAACTACACAAGCATTGCTCTGAATTGTAAATCACAGTTTTAAATGAAATCTAATAAGCTGGAAGAGGATTTCCAAAGGAAGTCTACAACACAGGGTGCAAACCTTGTCTTGGATTGAATTAGAAAATTATAGATCAGTCAGAGTAACTTTAGGTAAATTTATACAAAACTGCATTTAATAAAACTGCTAATCTTGGAAGAAATCAGAGCCTGGAAGTAGAGAAAATTGATACAACCCTAAGAATGCTTTCATGAAACGTGTTATAAAATTTTGCATTTATTTTTTGCATGATAATTTATCTGGTCAACAAAACAGTTTTTATAAATTATATGCTGTAATATGCATGAATTCTCCAGGATTTTTTGTTGCTTAATGTTTTGGTTTGTTTTTTTTTTTTAAACAGGCACGAACTGAGCTGAGGGAGCTCAGCCTGTTTAGATTAAAATCTGACTCATCTTCTGTATTTTAAGATCAATCAGTAGGGAAACATCAAAGATGGACCTTCCTAATGAGATCTCCCATGGTCTAGTGCTTGTTCCAAAAATATTCAGTATTTTTATTAGCACCAGACTCTGCAGACTGCCGGAGCTACAGAGACTCATGGAGCAGCGAGCAGCTATGGCAATGAATTATGGAACAGCTAGGACTTGAATTGTGGTGTTTCAAGGTCACAATTAAGGTAATGTGTTTCAATTAAATCAAATGCAACTGAAAAAAAATTCCAACAAAACCCCTCTGAGGGCAGTGGGACAGACTTTAAAGTTTTCAAAGGTAGCACACACTATGTGAAAAACTAACAATAAACAACGTGCAATAAAAGCTGAATGCCAAACTGGCCCTGCTCTGTGCTTTTGTTGGTGAGACTGACGTTACAATACTCTGCCCCATCCTCACATGATCCAAGGGATAAGAAAACCTGAAAAAAGTCATCAGAGAGCCACAAAAAATGACTGAGGAGGCTGAGGAAAGGGCCCACAGTCAGTGCCTGAGCCATCGTCTTGCAGGCAGACAGGGTCTCCCTCTTCTCACACCTCAGAGCCAGGCCAGACCCAGGAAGGCATCTCACAACAGGTACTGACGCAGATGTTGGCAGGGAGAGAGGCACCCAGGGACCTCTGACTGGGTTGATTTGGCCACTCAATCTCTATCTCAAGCCATCACCATACTGGGAGTCGGGCAGCTGCTACTGCTCCCCGCTGTCTTGGGACAAATAAGCTGAGCTCGGGACGGGAATGATTTGCTCATGAGCTCAGGATAACATCAGGTCAAGCCAGAGCTTTGTTCCATCTCAGATATTTCGGCTTCAGCAGAGTGAAATGATGGCTGTTACGCTGGAGAAACCTTTCACCACCTAGAGAAGGCACTGCATCATTTGCCACAAGGCTTGCCCACTTTAGAATACAATCACAAAATCATAGAATGGAATCACAGGTCATCCAGTCCCACCCCTTGCCATGGGCAGGGACACCTCCCACTGGATCAGGGGCTCAAAGCCCCATCCAGCCTGGCCTTGAACACCTCCAGGGGTGGGGCAGCCACCACTTGTCTGGGCAACCTGGGCCAGGGCCTCCCCACCCTCACAGGAAAAACATTTCTTCCTAATGTCTAATCTAAATCTCTCTTCTTTCAACTTAAAACCATGCAACCTCATCCTATCCCTGCACTCCCTGATCAAGAGCCCCTCCCCATCTTCCCTGGAGCCCCTTTCAGTCCTGGGAAGCTGCTCTAAGGTCTCCCCAGGGTCTGAGGATTCTTACCTGCTAGCTGAGAATAAAAAATTCAGTACTTAGCTGTTAGAGATAGGGAGGAAAGTCAACAACTGTGATCCCTCCCCTCAGAGGTCCCGAAACTTCAATGAGACTCAACAGTCAAGATGCAGAGACATTTAAAAAACAGCCCAGGGCAAACCTATGCTGTCTCTGCCTTGTGTGAGGATTCAAACAGGTAACATACAGCAGTTCCTTCCAGCCTTAACAACTGTGGATGAACTGGTCTTAGCCATTTCTTTGCCTCACCCATCTTAAAATCAGGTATCTTATTTGTGCTGGTCACTCAAGCTAGCCCTCACAGCAAGGAAGGACAACCATTTCCAAGAGCTTTTGAGACAAATAACTGGAAATCAGAAGGGCCACAGCCTGGAGATGTCTCTCCCACATCAGTGAAGAAACTTCACTGGCACGAGATGTTTAGCTTATGGAAGGTCAGATTTAGGGACCTGAGTCCTTGCCAAAGCCGAAGTAGTAAGCATTTAATTTCAAGATTTTAAAGCCCAGCTACCTGATCAACAACTGTGACATGGATATGGCCATGCTTTTCACATATTATTTTGGCTTTCTTTATTTCTGTAACTATTTTCATATAATCACTCTCATGATTATGCAAATTTATTGAATTTGTGGCACTTGTGGATTTCTTGTCCCTACAGAATAGCACCCTCGCTTTTGTATTTCTAAACACTTCTGAGTACTTGCAAATCAGGGAGGAACACCTGCAAAAGTAGGTTAAGTTCCTTAAACCTGGGGGCGGATGTGACATTACCTGGGAACTCAGTACAATTAATGTATTTATTTTAAAGGAAGACCCTAGACAGCACTGACACAGCTCTGCTAATAATATCTGGCAGAAAGGTCACATTCTAATATGGAAAATGACAGTGTTGAATACATTTATCTTCACAGTTCATTCACGATGTTTCAGGGCATCATAACTGCTTCAGGCTCTATTTGCAGTGAGTTAGGGATGCCACACTCACCAGGAAGCAATCAGCCAGTGCTGTACCACTGTGCTCTCCCTCTTCTGCATTTGACACAGAGCCTTAACGTTCAATTCAGTCTGAACAACTCAGAAATCGAACTAGTGTGTTGAAATACATGAGAAACAAAGCTAAACGTGCATGGGCACCATCCTGTGGGTAGATACCTGCAGACAAATCACACAGAGAAAGACCTGGGAAACACCTGTTTATACTTAGAGAGCAATATTGCAAAGACAAGTGGCAATGAGACCCACATCAGGAGCAGGCACACAATAAACTACAAGAGTTTCAAAAAAAGCCCCATGCTCCCCAACATCAAAAAACTGCAACAAGGATCAAGAAGAATTAAAAGTGATGATGTGATGGAAGTTATCCTCCTTGTAGCAGAAGGCCATTACACCCACCTTTCCTACTGAAGTCATCTCAACTCCAAGGCCTGAGCTAAAGCTCCTTGGCCTGAAAATGCTCCTAATTAGTGTATTAGCATGAAAATGAATCAGACCGGCACTTATTCCTGCAAAACCATTTGCAGACAGGCTGTAGGTTTAAAATCTCCTTGTCACATATACTCTGTATGACAGGCTTAAATGAATTCTTTCTCAAAAACTTGCTTAGCAAAGAAAGGAAGAGCCAAATTCTGTCCTCAGACTATTTTAATGAAATGGTGTTAGCATAAAGTCAATGAGAGGCTAAAATTAGATATAACTGCTGATAAACAATATGTAGTATGTGCAAGCACACAGACCCCTAAATTATATTAGGTTAAGAAAAATCAACCTGGTCAAAAGACTGAAGACAGTTAATGAATTTAGATGTTCTGAATTGTAAGTAGATATTCTATTATTATTAGAATTCATAATAGGTAAAAATTACACAGCTAGCTTATTCACAGAAACCTTTGCAGCAACTCTCAATTTATGCATGACTGGAGTGTGCATGTGGGTCTAGCAAGAAGCCAGCGTGCTGTTTGGGAGGCAGCCACAAGAAGTCTGAATTTATGTACAAGTAATACACAGGAAATCTTCCACACTTCCAGTCTCACACAGCCAGAGTCCTAATAAACTGCAAAGGAAATTAATTTTTTCTCTGTATGTCTATGAGCTGATGGAAAGCCTCTCCTGCTTATTGCCATTGCAACAGGCTTTCCCAGCCTCATGGAAAGGAAACAACCATGCACACTTTCTGCTTTGCCTCTGTGCTTCTACATGTCAAGAACTGTTCTTAAAGTAGCATCTTCATTAACTTCATGTCTTCTTTTCACCTGGTTTTGCTAAATAATGAAAATACTGCTCAAATACCCTGCATTACATTTTTTTTCTATAGCAAATAAAAAGCCTGAAGCTATTTGAGAGTGTCAAGGTTGCACGCCCATGGTGCAGTGCAGAGGAAGACAGGAAATAATTGGCTTGTGCCAAGTTGTGTGTTGCTGTGGTTAGTGAGCCTCTGATATCAAGCTGGATAATCTCTAAATAATTCTCTAAATAATTAGGGGGAGGATGTTTAGCAATGTGTATGGTACACACACAAAAAATTCCACACTTTTAAATGTTCTGTCTTAAAAGAAAATATTTATTTTCAAAAATTCCACTAGGATGTATTTCTAAACCAGTATTTTCCCTGATCTTGGAGACTCTCAGCTGGATAGCTGCAAGAGCTTATTGGAAACACAGCTCCAGGCAGCCATTCTTGCAGACTGACGTGATGTCTGAGTACTACAGGACTTTCTAACTCTGGCTGGTCCCTGAAAATGTCTTACAATTTTCCTGGAAAAGTTTCACAACCCAGAGACAACTGGTGCAGGAGTCTTTGACCACCTGGCAGAACTTTAAGGTCCTTGGTAGAAGAGACAGGTATTTCCCAAAACCACTGCCTGAAGAAGCCTTAAAGACTCAAAATGATAATATAAAAAGTAGCTGTAGACCCTGATAAAGTCCAGTATTTATTAGTTGTGCATAGATTTTCCCCAAAAGACTAAATTAAAGCTGTTTTCTGCAGGAACAGCTTCATGAACATCACCTCTGAAAATCAGTATTTCCAATAGAATTTCTTTTTCAATAGTCTAGATGGGCTTTACTGATTACTAATATTCCTCAGATGATCTTTCTGATGGGTACAGAAATCTTCAAACCCAAGGAGTTAAAACACAGCTTGTCAACACGAAAACAGTGAAGGCAATGTTCAAGTTTCAATTTTCTGTCAGAAATGAGACAATTTTGTTTAAAATTTTCATGCAAAATTTTTCTTTGGAACTGCTTCTCTTTTTTAATGTTTAAATTTTGCCTTTCACAAGAAGGCCACTGAAATGGAAGAACTGTCTGTTCATCTCACCCCGACCGGACATCCTGTGGGCATCAGGGCACTTCGCCTCCTTCATAGAGTATCATCTTTCCCTGTTTATTCCTTAAAGTGGCTCATTTACCTGAGCTTGGATTTATCTAAGGCCTTGTGTCTGCTGATTAATATAGCATGACATACTTTCTAGCCTCTTCTAGTACAGTTTAGTTGACAAGAATGAATTTGTGTCACTGAAAAAAGAAACAAGCCAGTGTAGAGGCAGGTCTGGTTGCAGAAATCACTGTCCAGGCAAAAGGTAAATAAACTAACCCAGAGATGTAAAATGAGAAAGACAATCTGAGGATTATGCTTAAGAATGAAAGGATGATGAGGTAGCGTGGAGAAAGCACTTTATCAGCATCAGCCAGCTGAGCTCTTATTCACAGTATTTTTAATAAAACATCAGCAAAACACTGATATTCCTTCACAGGGAGACAGTTTCTGAGTGACAGAAGCCAAGATACAAAAAAAGACAATGATGGTTTTAAATTGCACCTGATTTATTCTGTGTGATGCAGGGTAGGAGTTGTCTCTACTTCCCATAAAAATTTGTACTCAAATGGAGAAGTTTTCTTCTGGGTGATGTAGTTCTAAGAACAGTGCACTGGTTTACAGGTAAAAAGATAGTGTTAAACCAAATTTTGCCTGTTCAAATTATCCACATCTAAGCACAGTTGTAAAAAAAAAAGAAATGTAAAATTCAATATATGCCCATAAGAACAGGCATTTCATGAAATTTTTCCGTTTATAAATACCACGCAATGCAGACTCAACAACCCCCCGACTTCTTTCTTCATTGCCACCACTGTTTTTGAATGTAAGGAGAATCAGAGATAAGAGCTGAGGTGGATGCACTGGTGTTTCCTAAGGTAATTCAGTTTACATGAAAGCTGCATTCCCTTTCTAGGCCATGGGAAGTCACCAAATCACAAAAACTGTAAATGTTGTAGAAAGGGAGGACCAGGACATAAGTGGGAAAAAATGAGTGTGGACTGGGTGACTGACAGAGGTCTGCTGTCAATTTCCCTTGCCCTGCTGTCAGATGTTATCATGTTCTAGGATTATTTTAATAGAAGTCACTTTCCTGATAACTCTCACAGGAGATTGTTCCGGAATTTCATTCCCCAGATTCTTCACAAACTTCATCTGCTTTTCAGTTTACCCATAGCAATTTTTAATCATTTATTTTTGTGCCAGTCCCATCTTTTTTGTGAATGCTTTTTTTCCTTCTCCAGTGTTTGCCTCTGTCATGTAATCAGAGGCAATAACAGGCACCTTTGACAATGGTTTTGCTGAGTTAGATAATCTATACCATTTTCATCCCTTCTTTCAGGACAGCCTCATCTTCCCCCTCAGCCTCAGGGCCTTCTTCCAGTTTGGTTTCATCCTTTTCATGCAGAAGCAACCAAACCCTTACAAATGTGTTGTAGACAGGCTGTCCATGGTAGGAATGCCTCACTTTTGCTTTTCCAATGTCTATATCAACACTGATGATTTCAAGTCATCCAATGACCCCCATCTTCAGATTTTTATAGGAAAAAAATATTAATTAAAAAAATATTGTTGTTAGTCCATAAATTAAAGACTCTGCACTCTCTACCTCAAATTTTATCTACATGTTCTATTCTAATTATCAAGATTCATCATCACCTTTGTCCTACTCTTAGCTTCCCATGTTGCTATTAATATTGAGCATTCACAAATTTCTATCAGTACAGAACTTTTCTGCCAGGTTTCCAAGGTAATTAGTAATTAAGTCCAAACTAATGAAGCCTGAACTGAATGTTAGTGTGACACTCAATTCTCATTGCCCTCCTGCCTGATGCTTCTCCTTTTGGCACAAACATTGGCCACTTTTTAGTTCAGTTCCATGCTCACCTCACACTTTTTCAACTAATCCCCATTTTGCCAGTTTCACTGATAATTTCCATCATAGCAGCTTATGAGATGTTTTACTGAAGTTAGATTTTCTATAAGTATATATGACAATATATCTGCATCTGTATTGATACCTGTATCTATAGATTAGCTTCCTCCTAAGTATAGGTTTGAATAAAACTTCTAAAAATATCCAGTTAGCTTGCCAATAGACTGCTTTTAGGAAAATCTTGATGCCTTTTCAGTCAATTAACCAATACCTGCTAATACTTTTTCATTTATTCTTTCTTTCAAAATTTCTTCTAATACTCTAAATCCTACTGTCTGGTTGACTTTGGAGTTCTGATCCTGGCTTTCTGATTTTCCCCTTCTTGCCACAGAAACTTTTCATTTCTGAAAAAAATGTGCCACATGATTTTCAATATGTACCAAAAAACCCCAAAATATTCTCAAAATAAATATGGAAGATACAGGAAGTGATTATACCTAAGGATGTTAGCTGGGAAACTAAGTTAAATTCTAACTGAGAATAGGAATTGTGTAAAAATGTACCCAATGAAAATTTTCAGTGGAATTCTGAGTGAACTGCAGAAGAATAACAAAATCAGCAGTGAGAGCTATAGTCCATCTATTGAGTGCATTCAGTAGCTACACAATCTAGAGAGGATCCCTGTGCAATGTGCGTTCACCACAATAAGAAAGAGATATGAAGAACTCAAGAATTCTCAAACTTCATTGATAAAGTAGATGGAAAGTCCCAGTTTCAGGCTAGAATAATCAGAATAAAAGAAAAATACATATATAACTTTGAGATATCTATCTATATTCTAGGGAAAAAAAAGCTCTGTAAGATCCATTCTTCATCCAGCACGAGTAAGTTCTCCTATCCATATCTGTGAAACCTAGAGAATAATTACATTTATATCTGAGACAAGGTGCTGAAGAAGCCACATCTTCCTGCAGTAGCAGTCTAGAAATTCAAAGCATCCATTTAAATTTGTGTAATCTTATTTAACAAACAATAAGTATTCCTTATTCTCACTCTCTCCTTGAATGAGACTTCACCAAATATTCAATGATAGTTTTGTGACAACTTGAGCCAGAATGTGCACTTGAAATCATAACACTTTCCAGGCTATGTAAGTGCAGGGTACAGATCCAGGAGCGTGTCAACAAATAAAGTTAAGCAATTCATTTATATAAAAATATAGCAAGTACTGATTATGCATAGTTAAAATAAAACCAAATAATCACAGTGGTGGAATAGCAGAGTAGTGTAACATGTAATGTAACATAATGTAAAACATACACAAAACAAAAGCACTGGAAAATAAAGTTTCACTTTAAAAATCAGTTCAAGAAGCAAAGGTCTGAATCCCTTGATGCTGGAAAAATTACAGCTGCAACCAAGAAATTCTTTGTTTTTCCATCGCCCTCCTTCCTCTTTAATAGTTCTTTAAAGTGTTGATATTTCTCCCCAAAGTATTGACCATCTCCCTACATAACATAGTGTGATTCTAAGTGTTACTGATATAGTTAAAGAATTGCTGGTTCCTTTCGCTAAGGAATTTTAATTGATAAAAAATTATTACTACTGTTATCTAACGGAGTGTTCTCCCTCTGAAATGTGCCTGCTCCTTTGGCATGCGTCTGCTTCTTGGGAATATTTCCAAGCACAATAATAACAAAATGCATTTCTTACTTTCCAAAAAAAATATTAACCTTGCAGCCAATAACAAAACAAGCACAAGAGGGAAGGTTTAGGCTGGATATCAGAAAAAAGTTCTTCACAGAACGAGTAATCAGGCATTGGAATGGCCTGTCCAGAGAGGGGGTGGATTCACCATCCCTGGAGGGTTTTAAAAAGACTGGATGTGGCACTGAGTGTCATGATCTAGTAATCATGGTAGTGTTGGATTAAGGGTTGAACTTGATGATCTTGGAGGTCTCTTCCAACCCAGATAATTCTATGATTCTATGAAAATGGTGCTAATTTAGTGTTACAAGCGATTGTACTTTATTCATAACAGTGTATAAAGCAGAGCCCCAAATGGGACACCAGCCATAACTAACTTAAATACACAAAAAGAGGCAGAGATTTTCTCCCGAATTTTTTCCATTGTTCAAATCCTTGCAATTTCATCATACTTTTCACAGTATATGATTTTTTTGCTTAAAGTAACAGCTACCTGTGCCAGGAAATAGAACAACAAACTCAGCTTTTATTAAAAAGTCGGCTTCTGGAGGTGTTAAAGCCAGGTTGGAGGGGGTTTTGAGCCCCCTGACTCAGTGGAAGGTGTCCCTGCCCACGGCAGGGGGATGGAAATGGGTGGGTTTTGAGGTCTCTTCCAACACAATCCGTTTTATGATTCTGTACCTTTGAATCTGATGGCCATGAAGAAATGCTCGGTAACATCCTGTGTGCCAGAAAGGCTCAGAAATTAGTGGGAGGATAAATAGAACACAACAAAAGCTACTTTAAAAATTATTTCATTTTACCAGTTGAGTGATTGTGTTAGCATGAATAATGATATTCAAAAGTGCCAGTAAAGATTAAAAACATTTTGAAAATGTTTTTCTTTCTTATTTATAGTAGACTTTTGACAGGAATTATGCACATTTCCAAATGTATATAGTAGTTCATTTGAAGCAGATTGCTTATAAGACTCAGTCAATAAAAGCCTTTCCAATGAAAAAAACCCAGTGTATTGAAGACAGGTGTGTTTGGTGGTGTATAAGTGTGACTGGGCACACTTATAAACCAGGGCAAGAGGAGGAAACAGTGAGTTTGTGATCGTAAGAACAGGCAAAGCACCACACATCATCGTAGCCCTTTTGCAGATGAACAAAGATGTCTCAGGGATGCATTGTGCCTAAATGACTCATATGCTGGGTCAAGGATGTCCCAGGAGAGTATTTCACACGGGGATACCCATAACTGTTGGTGACTGCCCACCAGAAGAGGAGGCCGTGACTCTAGTCTATAGGAATAAAAAGAAATAATACCCAAAACAGGGTCTGGAGGATCCATGCAGCACCAGGGGAGAAGTCCAGTGGCCTCAGAGTTGGCCCTGAAAGCAAAAAGGAAATAGAAAATAAAGTCCTTATGTGTTCATATCAAAGAAAATTTAACTAGTAGTGGGACTTTGAACCTGCCTGAAATTCATAATTGTTTAATGCTCCAGCTCATTCCCAACAAATCAATAAAGTGCCTTCGACACCTTCATTTCACTGTTGCATTATATCAACTGACATTTTGGTTTGGCAGCCCAATGACTATTAATTTTTACTTATTGCTCCATAACACACAACCTAGGATTTTGAACAGCTTCAAAAGGAGCTGTATCTTCTGTGGCAACTGCAGTGTTCCCAGGGTTCATGAGGCAAGAAGCCTTTGTCATTTTGAAGAAGCTGTAAATTGTATTTTAGAACACATTTTTAATTTAAAACTGACACTTCTGAGTCTTTTATGTTATCAGCCACCGTCTTGCTGACAATTCACATAATTTGTGACTGTAGCAGTACAAGAGGCCAATATCAGAAATTATAAATCCACTTTCATTTCCCTTAACCCTTTTTTTGCCCCTTATAGAGTTCCACAGAAGCATTACTGACACTGCAATGAAGTAGGGAGACAGGGAGATGCTGTGTGCAAATCCAACACTAAAATTCCTACAGAAGTGGGAAATCCCTTCTCCTGCCTGCTTCTTTCATGACTACTAGGAAATCCAGGGAGTGTTCTTCCAAGATCCCTGATTGCAGTCTCTTTTTTTTTGCTAATATTTTGAACACCGAAGACCAAAATGACTGAAGGGCACCACCAGGGCAAGTTCACATGAATTGGAACACCTACAGAAACTTGACAACATGTGAACCAGCACTACAAGTGATCTACAGTCTGGTGAGTGGTGTTGCATGGTAGAAACAGGAGTCTCTGGATTCAACAGGTCCTCAAGGAAAGGATTCAACAGGTTCCCAAGGAAAAAAAAGCAGTCCACTCCAGGAGGCCACAAACAATGCAATACAACTGTAAGAGGCTAATATTGTTTCTGGAACACTGAAGAATCGTTTCATTTGGTAGAAGGGGATTTTCTGTTCCTCTGGAGATGGATGAAGATGAAAAATGGAGAATTGAATTCTCTCAATTTGCCATCCAAGTTTCCAGCACGCTAGGAAAAGTGAATTTCCTCAGCTGTACTACTCTGGATTCACATTAGTACCTGCCTGGAATTCACTTAGGACATCAGTGGAGTTGTGAGTATGGTTTTGAAGACCTATGGTTTAATATTTAAATATATGTTTAAACATTCATATTCTTCCTTCAGCTGACAGATCTATCTTGGATCACACAGGTAGCGGATTCATAGCCTCCCTGAGACCGTGCTCTTTGACTGCTGCATGAGGATAATACTTTTACTTTGATGGTGTATTTCACTCTGAGATCTCAAACCACCGCGAGAGTGCACGGTCTCACCGTGGGGGCTCACACCCCACTCTGTGGAGGTGGTGTACTCTTACATCTCCTTAATGGATGTGACAAATGAAGTATGGTGACGTTAACTCCTAATGTCAAAGAGAAAACAGGCATGGTTGATGCTGTTGTAGACAAAGCCACACCGATAGGGACACTTATTCCAAGCTTTATCATCTCCAATATTTTATAATCTCTAGCATGATGTGAAACCAGTTTAACCAGTAGATTCTCACCCTGTGCCTGCTGTGGTGTGGATAGAAATCTTTTGTGTAACAAAGCAAGGTTCATCTCCTGCAGAGGATGGTAAACGTTCTGTTTTGCACACTTCATGGAACAGGGATCCCAGGAGGCTGGAGACCACTTACCCTCCAGAAGGGCACAGCATGCAGCAGGAGTGGCTGTTTTGCTAGCAGCAGTTTGTGCTCAGGTAATCATCTACTCAATCCTAGCTTGTTTCATAAATTTGCTGTGAATGCTCTGGCCTGAGGCAAACGCTGCTGAATGGCATCCAGTGAGGTGGAAGCCTTGCTGCTGCTGCAGCTCATGGCCTGGAAACACCGCAGGTGGGCAAGCACCTTGGGAAGACAATGAGGAGCAGGGGGAAACACCAGGGTTCTCAGGATCCCCCATAGAAAAGGGCCAGAAGCATTGATAGCAAGTTTATGGCAAATAACAAAAAAAATGCCCAGCAGTCCAGAGTACTGTAAAACTAACTGAATTGTCCATTTCCCTGAATAAACTCAAGGAAAAAGGCATAGCTAGGCTGGTCAGAGAGACGAGGGCACAGATCAGAAGATGTCAAAAATGTTGCTGAGTTCTCAGTGACGTCTGCTGGGACTGCAAGGAGGTCCAAAGCTGAACGGATAGTAGAGGAGAAATTATTAAATTTGTTCATTAAAAAAAAAAGCATGATGGGTTTCAAGGTTTGCTGCAACTAGTCTAATGAATTGCTCATTGCACTAACAAATTCAAGAACTGCTGTTTTCTGTCTGCCCTTTTCACAGGCAAGAGACACAGAGATTGGCACAAGCCCAAGGCAAAACCTGAAACACGACCTTTTACATATAATTGTGCATCGTAGTCCAACAAGCCTGTAGTTCTCTAAGCATCCAATCCTTTCCTTCTCCCTATTCCAGATGCTGCCATAATACCCTTCCAGATACATCAGATCGTTTGCTAGCTCCAGAAAATGTGCCTTCTTGACGAGAAAGGATCCTGAGAGGATTGTGAAATGGGACTATGGAGTTTCCCAGGTAATTAAATGCATACGATCTCTTTACCTACCAATCTCCACATTTTCCTGATACCCTGAAATATTTTTTAAAATACCTAAAAGCTATTTTGAAGCTTATCAAAAATACAAGGAAGGATGAACTACAACAGGATATCCAGAAAAAAAAATAAAATATGCTAAATCTTCACCTGAACTGCTTTCACTGCTGTAGGCATGCTGTGTCATCACCTTTCCACCACTTGCATTATCAATGACTCTTCTCTGTGGTGCACACTCTGAAAGAGCATTGTTTGACTCTTTTTAAATTGATATGACTAGAGGGAGAAAGTACCCATAAGCTATATACCAGGTTTTTTTCTTCCTTTCTTAAATTATTTAATTTCTGAAAGCAAAAACCTGTGTAGCAATCAGGCAAGAACTCAGCAAACCATTAAATACCATTAGTCTTTCATCTACCAGGCCAGTCTTGAATCATAACATCCAAGAAAGTGAATAGAGAAACAAGCAGGCTCTCTCACTGGATTATTCCCTAGACAGCACCTTGTAGTGATTTTTGTCAATTTAACATTGATAGTAAAATGTAAAGGGGCTTTCACCACTTCTTTGAAGCAATTACTGTATCATTAGAAAAACATCTCCTCTAGGAATTTTTCTTAATCTACATCCAAAATAAATTTCAGCAGTTCCACTGCATTGCTTCTGATTTTGTTTTCTCATGCAGTCCTCCTCAATTACCATCATTGTTTTTCACCACAGCTGTTGATTTGACAAAAAAATTTACTGCTACAATAATACTTTTTTGTTTTCTTGCTTACTGAAAGAGTAAGTGATAATATGTTCATTCTCCAGGACCACAAATGAAAAATTGGAGGAAAACATTGAAAAGGGAAGGGCAAATATTTATATGCAAGTAAAACATGAAAAAAATGTCATGTTCCATTAGTAGTTTACATGCTGGCATCTGAATCTGTTAGCCTTTGTTTTCACTAATCTGATATGAATATTGTTTGAAATGATTGCAAGGTCATATCTCATTAGGGCAATCAGATGCTAAAATTCTATGATATTAATGCAACGTGATGGAAAATGGTTTAACGCCAAAGAAGTTGCTAATAAATTACAATGTGTCAGGTGGGTAAAGTATATACTTTGCTGGGTTACTTTTACTCCTTTTTTGCAAAGGCAATAGAATGTGAGAGACAAGAATGTAGAATTTTCTGAGCACCTTGTATGCCCTTTCTTGTGAGTTATGGATGTCAGTGGTATTCCTTGTTGGAAATCCCGTCAAATTCAGTGGAAGCTTCTCTGCAGCTATTTTAATTTCTTCCCTTCAAGACTTAGCAAAGATTAGTGTCAAAATAAAGCCATAACTTACCTTTTAAAAAAAAAAATTTGGTTAATAATCCTTCAAATTCCTGCCAAAGAATATGGACAAGAGTTGCCCAGAATTTCAGATAAACGGCAACTGTCCATATGTGAGGTGAGAACTGGAAGTTATTTCTCTGTGCTGGTGTGGCTGTAAGCAGTGGCACAGAGTCTCCTGGAAGCCTGCGGGCAGTGGTGTTCCCTGGGGCAGGTCCTGGACCAAATCTTGTTCAGAATTTTCATCCACAACCTGGGTGAGGGGACTGAGTGTTCTCGCTTTGCTGGTGACACCAAAACAGGTCGGTGCGGGTTAAAGGCTGATTGGTGAGAAAGCAGCTCTGTGGAGATGGACCTGGGAGTCCTCAGGGGTGATCATGAGCCAGCAATGTGCCCTCCTGGCCAAGAAGGCCAACAGCTTCCTGCGGTGTATTAAGAAGATCAGGGCTGGTAGGGCGAGGGAACTCCTCCTCCTCTGCCCTAGTGAGGCCCCAGATGGAGATTCTTTTCCACAGTGCTCAGCGACAGAAGTGAGGGGCAATGGGCACAACCTGGACCACAGGATGTTCCAGCTGAACATGAGGAAAAACTTCTTCCCTGTGAGGGTGACAGAGCACTGGAACAGGCTGCCCAGAGAAGCTGTGGAGTGTCCTTTTCTGGAGATGTTCAAAACCCACCTGGATGCTTTCTTATGCAACCTGTCCCAGCTGAGCATGTTCTATAAGGGTAGTTGGACTGTGTGAGCTCCAGAGACCCCTTCGAACCTCCCCCATTCTGGGATCTGAGATTAACGGTCAGAAATTTCATGGTAGCCTGCAATTAAGTTCTTTCTCATGAGCTCTGAGGTGACCATCTAGGCCACTAATCAGGTTTAAGTTTTTCTGTTTCTTTTAATCTAAGACTTTATCCCAAATATGTTAGGTAAAGCAAGCTTTGTAATTTAGCAAAGATTTTACTTGGTCTAAATCTCTCAAGGAATAGGTATCCATCAGTCCAGTGCCCCATCATCTCTGACATACAGGGCTGTCTTCAGCTGCTTCAGGGTGTGAAAAAGCTCCTGATGCAGACGATAAAATCTCTCCAAAGACAAAAGCAATCTGAGAAAGAGAAGGGGATTTTGATCCTCAGAGCAATTTGAATCCTTGCAGTGTTCCCATGATTTCATCTTCAACCTACAAGAGGAAGCTTTCCTGAAGAAGAAAAAGTAATATTTGAAAATTTCCAGGAGCATTTTCTGTCACGTTCAGAGGAGGAGAACAAAGGGTAGGAGCAGAGTCCTTACAGATCAAGTGAGAGTTTGACATTGAAGGATGGGCCTGTGACGTCCCCCATTATTTGGGATTCTGGTGGCTCTAGAGGCAGTACAAGACCATGTGCTCAGGATGAGAAAATTTAATCTGATTCTTTGAAATTGGAAGGTCATTATCTTAAGCAAGGAAAGCAGAGAAATCCCGAAGGATTAATAATACATTGAATAAGTGACCAAAATTATCCCCTACTGCTGGGAGATACTTTGAGACACAGAATCTCAGAATTCTGTGATGACTTCCTGGCAACTGTTGGGGGTTTTATGATTTTTGAGGGCTGAACATTATGCTACCCAGTGTGAAACACTGTGCAAGAAAAGTTTATTAAGTGTCCTAATATCCCTACAGGTTAATGATACTTAGTCCTGTAACTGCCGTTGTACTTTAAAATTTCTTTCTTTTTGCACATTTTTTTCCCTCATTTAAAAGCATTTTTACCAAGCAAATCCAGGCAAGAAACTGCTGTATTGAATTACGCAGTTGTTGTATTTGGTAATGCAGTTTTAAAAGACTGCGTAAAGCAGGGCACACTTTTATTAACTCATTCCTGTTTCACTTCTTACAGAATCCACCTCCCTCAAGTATAAAGGCAAAAGCATATACACAGAAATAGAAATCTTGAACATTTGTGGAAAAAAAATCACATTTCAGAATTCCTGAAATAATATATATTTTGCAATTGTTATTTATTCCTTGTATTCTCTCACTGTCTATCAGCCTCTCTCCTTTTCTTTCTCATTTTTATGTTTATTTTAAAATGATAGATTTTTTTTAAAAAATATTTTATTCACACTGGCAACATGAATTCCTATTGTTTATCTTAATACAATATTTCATATCCTGGAAAATCTTCTTATTCCAAGACAATTTTTCTGTTGTTTACAAAGTAATGATGATGATTGCTTGGCTTAGGAAATCTAGCCCTGACACACATTACTTTTATGGAAAAAATAAATTTGTCTCAACTGGCTCTTAAAGTCATTTGAAGAAGAGAACTATTTAAAATTAGTTGCCAGATACAGAAATAATCTTACTTGACATAGAATGTATTTCACAAAGACATGAAGTGACTAACCTGGTTTTTGGATAATGTAAATAATTTAACACATCTTATTGCTACTTGGAATGTATTTCAGATGGGCTTTAGAGAGAGCCTATGAATTCTTCTCATGCATTCAGTACTGTCACCTAATGTTCTCAATTTGCTTGTAGAAAACAAAGCATATTTGTGCCACAGAATTTTGTGGGAATCTTTGGTGTGGTTTAAAATATCAATACCAAAAAAATTAATTGAAAGCTCTGTTAATTAAAGGTGAGTTTAAAATTGGAGACCTGTATTTAGGTTTTCAAAATGACCTTGGACTTGGCTAAGCACCACACATTTCCACTGTGAGAGCAGCCAGGTCCTGTTACCAAGAATCTTTGCTGTCCAATGATGACAAAAATAATGGGAGAAAAACACTCAGTACCTGAAATGAAGGTCATGGGCAGCAGCTACCAAATCCATCCCCTTCCTCTCCTGAGCATCAACCTGGTACCAGAAGCAGAAGAATATATTGACAGAATTAAGCCCCAGGCAGTTGGAGACAGTCTCTCTCTCTGGATGAATATTTAAGCAGTTTTTTAAGTGGCTCTTTCTTGGAATGATGTCTTTTGCAACTTGTTCACGTGAGACATTTTTAATCTTATTCAGTTGACTTCATTCAAATTAAAGAATACGAACATCTCTTTGTAATGGGAGCTGGGGTCCCTGACACGTCACTGCTGGCGATGACAAGGACGCCTCCTCTTTAAAGCACTCTGGTGTTTCCCATCTCCACTATCCTGACTCTCCTCTCACTTGTGGTGATGTAAAGCTGAGTGAAAGAAATTAAGCCAGTGGAGTTAAAGTGAGAGATTCAAAACGGTTTCTTTGTGAACTCAATAAGGTCGAGAATGTGCATGGGAAACAATGAAAGGAGCACTTGCCCTAAAGAAAATAACCAAAATCACCATCAACATCAGGGAGGTGAAACGTATTTGAACTTGAACGTATTTTTCTTTATCCTAATTTATTTTTTTTTTCCTCAATGCTCAAAATTTACTATGTATGACTTGGTTTTTCAGTTCCCTGAGAGGAACATAAAATCTGTCATCAGTACAACCCATTTACTTGAAATTCCATGCCCAGGAAAGACAGGCAGGCCTGCTCCGCCTTCATTTTGGCACTTCAGCTATGGCATACACAAATCACAAGCTTTAAATTTCCACAGTCACATGCTCCATCATCAGTCTCAGAGACAGTAGACCAAGCTCGCAATAAAGCTGCTTTGTTCCAGCCGGGAGGGCTATAATATCCCCTATAAATCAGAATTGGTTGTATGGCTTCTTGCACACATCCCACAGATTTGCCCCACGAAAGACATTGACACATCCACAGCCCTTTCTTGCCTCTTTGTGTCTGAGGAGTTGTGCTGCTCCGGGGGGCTGGGGTGGGGGAACAGAAGGAAGGAATTTATGGGTTATGAATATTGACAGAGAAGATATTCTTTGTTTGTTGAACTCTTGTTTATATAAAAGCTCTGGAAGGGCTACCCCCTAAGTCTAGAGGTCCTAAACCAGTGTCAGTGAGCTGCCTGGGTATTTTTTCCCACGTATTGCTCTGCTATTCTGCTGACAATAGAGACCCATTAACGTTTGGCCCTTCAAGTTAGTGCAGCCCAAGCCTCAGTAGCAGGACGTCTACCCAATACGTAAAATAAAGGAATGAATAGATTCCTTGGAAACAATGATAACAAGACCTGGCTGAGCTAACTGTGACAGCATGTGGTAATTTTCCAGCCCAGTGACCCTGTAAAGAGAGCTGGAGCACAAAGCTTAGACTGTGGGGCAGGTTGGCCTGAATAGCTGCAAACAAGTGCAGAATATCTGATGATGTCATACACACAATCCGACAGATGGGGCAGGGGCTTTGTTTGTTTTGTTTTGTTTTGCTTTGTTTTAAACTTGAACTTAACTGTTTATTTTTCCAACATATTTAGGCATTACAGATCTAGCACAGAGAGCCACAGCTGTTTTAAGAGCATGTCTCAGAAGCATTGTTATGTGTTAGGTTGAAGAAACAACCTTATTTCCTGGTGAAAAAGGGTATTGCTTGTGCAGCGAATGCTCTGGGAATGGTGGGAGAGAGTTGCTATAGAATGATGCATTATCTCTGTATTCAGCCCTGGGCCTGTGTTTTGAATCCAGCTCCCCCTGAATCTTAATACACCCTTTGGATAGCATAAAGAAGTATTGCTGTTGCTTTGGTCCAGCCATTACATCAGAGAGACAGACAACCAGCGCTATACAAACGCGTTACTGATTTAAGTTTATTGTCTGGAAATAAAATAAGTTAAAATGAGTTTGTTTGAGTGTAACAGAACTGGTGTGTGTTTGCAAGACTACACAACTCTAAATGCATTTTAGACCCTGTAAATGCCCTCGAATGCAGATAGATGTTAACAGCTGCCTACGTCCAGGAGTATGTTTCAGAGTTTACATAAATGTGGCCCAAGAAGACATGATACAGCTTAATTAGTTGTGAATCACCATTAATACAGATCCTTACAGCTTTACAGCTGATTAAACACTAACAGACAATTCTGTGTCTGCAGCTGAAATGATAGAATAGGTGTGTAACACACTTCTGAAATTTTTACTACCTTTAAAAGCGGATTAGGCTTTCTGTATGTCCCAAGGGAAAGATGCTATGCAGAAACTTTGAACATACTCCAATTGCATTTTTCTCTCTCCCTTCCAATGTTATTTATTTCTTTGGCTGTGAGCTCTCTGAGGCAGTGCCAAAAGTATTGTGAAGTAATGACAATAGGAAGAAATAAGTAAAATAAAAAGCACTCATTTTTTATGGCGGAATTTTCTTCAAGTGTGACACACTTAGCCAAGGTTAAGATAAACACAGGCAATATTTTAAATTTCCTAAAGACAGCCCGAGCAAACAAACCAGAAGGCCAAATATTGAGGGCTGCATTTTCCCTATTTGCTTTCAGTATCATTTTTCAAGCAGTGAAATTGTTGATAATGGTAATTTTTGTCATAGCTTGAAATTATCATTATCAATGATGTGTATTATGTTGCTGCCTTTTTGGCAGCTGAGGATTTAGTCCCTGTTATATTAAACACTGTACAAACACCCAATATGTTTTCTGTGTAATAGACATATTCAATACAGAGACAAGAAAAATCTCTGTCCAGCCATTAAATCCCTCACATCCACAGTACAATAGGAAGTGCCATGATTTTTTATAATAGGGAATTTTGACCACCATCTACAGAGCTTGAGTTGCAGGTTGATTTCATTGCTGATTCCCTTTTGTTGAACTCTATTAGAAATGTGAAGCAGCAGCGTTTGTGACATTGAAACTTCAGTGACTGGAGAAGAGACCAGAGAGAAACATCTGGGTTGCCTCTAATGTAGCTTTTAGGTCATAAAAAATCTTTCCAAATCTCTGCAAGTTTTACCTTTTTATTACTCCTTGTTTTATAGAGATAAAGTTTTCAAGTTATGGGAGCTTTACCAGCTTTTGTTGAATACCTAAAAATCAAGATTTTTTTCACCCAGAAGGGATCTTTTCTGATCAGAGAACCAACAATATACTGAGACTGAGAATTTTCTCTACATATTTTTTAGATTTCAATTTTGTGACCAGTGAGTGTCTTGGAGGAGAGCAGCCTTCATCAAGGGTTCAGCAGCCTCAACGGTTTTGATCAGGTAGGTGTCAGGATCCACAAATGTGTGCATCTCAGAGACCCCCAAAAAGCCCTGAAACAAAATGAAAGAGCAGGAATCACTGACAGGAGAGTTCATTTCTTCAGGTGAACTCCTGCAGCTACTTGCAATAAAAAAGCCAACAAAATGGAAATATAGAAACTGATGATTTACATTTACCAGTTGGATTTCCACTCTGGGAATACGACAGAGACTTCAGCCCACACCTCCATTCTGATGAGGAGAAAAAAATGCATCTTGACTTACTTGATATGACATATTTCATCATGAGAATACTTGTAGTGGGGCAGAAAATGACTCATCATATCCCAGTCGGTAACTTTTTAATTAAAAAAACGTCATTTTTAATGTCTGTATTTTGAGCAAATAAATGCACCGAAGGCTTAACTTTAAATTCAATTAATGAATTATCTGCATCATTATTATGAATTATGCCATACTAACTGTTAACATTAACAATTAAGTAAAATATAACATAAGGAATAATTAAACACTGTAAATTGTATCTATTTTATGATAAAAAGAGTTATCATTTTTAAACAATGTATGAAAAATAAATACATATTTCATCGGATTTAGTAGGTTAGCTCTACATCTTTGCTTTATAAAAGACACACTGAACATCCCTCAGTTATGGGAAAGCTTGATCCCAGCTTGTTTAAACTGATTTAATATGAGTCAATCATTTTTCTCCAGAAGACAAGTATGGGTTGCTACAAACTCTCAATTTCTCCTGCATGTTAATGTAAGTAATTCTGAAAGGTTGTTCCATTTCTTTATACACATGGATATTCTTGCTGTTCCATGTGTGCATACACATAATGTTTTTGTGTGTGTGTGTGTGTGTGTGTGTGTGTGTGTATGTACAAGCACTCTGTATTTCCAAAAAGGATCTTCTCTAATTTCCTTGCTTTGCAGCAGTAGTGGGGTCTTTGCATCCTCACTCCTCACTTTTCAGCAGAGAAAGCAAAAATTAGGACATAATTTCTCCTTCAACTTGTCCAAACTGCTGATTTTAAGGACCACAAGAACAAACCATCTCCATCTACCATACCTTGTTCCATCGCCAGACCTGGCAGAAAGTCAGTGAGGGGTGAGATGCAGGGACGGAGACAACGAGTGAGTTTAAGACACACACAAGCTCTTTCCTTCAGAAACACCTGAACACCTCTTGACATTTTCCAATCTCAAAAACAGTGACTGAAAATAAATATATCCATGTAACCGGTGATGCTGTCAGCTGCAACAGAGGAATTGTCTGCAAACCCAGATCACACCTACAGATGCCAAACATACCACAGCAGAGTGTAGGAGATACCCATCCAGCTCACACTTTATGGCCCCTTCTGGACTGGAAATTGGAAGAAATTGAATTAAGTATTAAAAAATGTGGGCAATAAAGGACCTAGACATTAAAATACCACCTACCCGGGCAAAGAGTTGACATTAAACACACCCTTTAGGCCAATGCCTTTGTAGAATTTTAATTAGAAAGACATGTACTATCATTTTACACTTGCCCACTGTAGTAATATGAGACTTAAATTAACATTCTTAATTTCTGGATATTATAAAGATCTTAAGGTTTTTTCTCTTCTTTATTTTCTGATAAGCAACGTGGAATGAGCATGGCAGTAAAAAACCTCTATGTCGATTTGACAGAGGAGTATTTGAGGAAGGAGGGTGAAGGGACATGGAAGGACAGGAGAAGAGGCACAGGAGGAAGCTGCCTTCTTTCTGTACTGGAGTAATCCATTCCACCCATGGCCAGGCTCAGCATTAACATTTTCCTGAACTGTTCTGTTATTCTGGAGCTTGCATGATATTATCTACTTGTACTGAAACACACAAGTGTGGACCACAGAAACAATTCCACCCTCCTGTAACCACAGTGCCATTCATTATTCTGACCCAGCCAGCCAAAGTAGCTTAGACCCAGGTTTGCATCCAACTCCTTGCATGAGGGAAAAGGTTGAATTTGAGATTTCTTTTTGGTAGGATATCTAGTGTGTTAATTATTAGGAGACTCATGCTTCCAGCTGCGTTCTTAACATACAGTTATCAAAATCCAAGGTGAAATGATGACTTAATTTTCAGTCTGTAAAGGAGAAGAAGAAGGATTTATGGCCTTGTTTATGCACAAAATTGGTTTTAAATCAATTAAACTTGTGAAAATCCCTGTGTGAACACATTTGAATTTGTTTACATCTGGCTTGTATTAATTTAACTTCATTCAGTTTTTACCAAGTTAATGCAAATGTGTAATTAACTTAATGGCTCTTGCTCTTCCAGAACAATAGTCTTTCATTCTCAACAATGGGGAGTTGGTATGTTTTGCTATGGATTCCAAAGGAGGAACCGAGCTTTTATACAATTGCTTTACTATTTTGCTATTCTTTCTTTTGACTAGGTAAGGGCTGGTTCCATGCATCAGTAGCCAAAAGTGACAGGTCAGAGGGCACGCGCAAGGTAACGCAGGGAAAGAAGTTTTTCTGTGTTATTGAAAATAATTTTAATATGACTTATGGAAAAGGATTTCACACAATGACTGCATTTTGCAAAGATATAAATATAAAAGAATGTTCAGAGGAAAATACAGAGCAGGTCACCCACATCAGTTCCTGGGTATTCTTCAAGTGTTGATTTCTCCATCTAATCTCCAACATTTGTCTCCTGTAAACTGACCTCATGTTGCCCTTTCCCAGGCATTCGTCCCCTTCATTAATTGGTTTTGGGCTGAGCTACTTTTTTTCCTGCCAATTAAAGTAAACATTTCTTACTCCAGAATAAAGGCAGGGCTCGTGGTTTTGTCTAGGCTGGTAACAACCACTTTTTTCTCCTTTGAGCAGAAGAATACCTCCTCCAGCAGAGCTGTGAGGTATTTGCTTGTACTGTCTTGTATACATCCCCTTGTACTGTTGGTGTTCAGGGGACCAATCCTGGAAATGATGTAGTTGTGATGAAAATTTCCAAGTGCCATCAGTGCTTCAGCTGTGAGCATAGTTGGAAGAGTCACCACCTGCTCTGCACTTCACAAGATCCAGGCTTGGACTTTACTGGGGGGTTTTAAAAAGAGAAAAAAAGGTCTTTCAAGTAAAAGAAACAGATTACACACAATAACACTTTGCTCTGAACGTCCCTGTGTGCTTTCTGTCTGTGAATAGAAACAGAGAAACAGCTCAGAAAATACATTTAGAACATTTTTTTAATGTAATGGGTTGGATGTTACCAGAAGAGGCGCTGGAGCCAGCAAGTTCATCCCCAGGCCTTGGTAACATCATAAATTTACAAAACCAATGAAGTGGTTTTCATCTTTGCAAAATGCAGTCATTGTGTGAAATCCTTTTCCATAAGTCATCTTAAAATTATTTTCAATGGCAATTGAACGTAAACCTAGTTTTCCAATGAGGTATATCTGTGGTATGAAGCACTGCAGAAAACCATGAAAGCTGCTTTTGTTAGTTCAATCTGGAAACACAAATAACTGGGTTAATAATCAGTTGCCTTTGACATGGGAGAACTGCTGGGGAAATTAAGATGCCACAGGATAATCTGAATATCCAGTAAATCACATATTGTGAAAGACAATGGAAAACACTCATTGTTTGAAATTATTGTAAAATGGGTTGTTATTTTGTGGCCAGTATTGGCCTTGTGCATCTTGGCTACAAGTTTATACGAATTAATTTGTTTTCCTGAACTGCCTGTCTTGTTTTAGTTAGGAAATTCAAAAACAAAATCCCATTTGCTCTGTGTAAAGTTTCAAATATAAATAGATATCACTTCAGGAAAACGTTGAGTAAAGAGTGTTAGCATTTCTCCTCATTGATTTATCTAACTATCTTTAAGTTTCTTTTTCCTTCATATTGTCACCAGGTTTAATATTCTTTGATTTGGGGACCTATCAGATAACATGTCTAAAAGATGAGGGGAATAAGCAGATAATGTAGGCAATTGGTGATGAGTAAGACCAATCCAAAATTCCTCTGAATTTAAGGTCTTGCACATAAAAATAAGTTTATACACTTAATGTAAAATGTAGAAGTTTAATTATATATATATTGGGTTTAAATACGTCTCTATGTGTGCATAAGCATGTAATTACAGATATGAACATATACCCCTCAATCAAAATGAAAAGTTTGAAGTTCTTTTACAAACCATTGCCTTGAGACCGTTTCTAGTTATCATTAATTCTCCCTCTCAGGAGTGGGACACGCCAGGTGGCACTGGTGTTTGGTGCTAGTACATCACACTGCTGTGTGCCAGGCAATTTCTAACCTCTGCTTCTTACCCCAGAGGTGCACAAGCAGTGGCTTCTCACAAAGGTGAAACACAGGATGTACAGTAAATAAAATATTAATTTTATTTAATTTATTTTAATTTTAATTTTTATTTATTTATTTATTTATTTAAAATAATATTATTATAAAATAAATATTTATTTAAAAATATTAATTTACATATCAAATTTGTATATAGTGCATGTCTGTACATATATAAATATATGTATGAGATAGGTCTTTCAAGATTTTTTGTGCATATCATTTAAGTAACACAATTGAAGCATGTTCTTTCACTAGATCTACTTCCGTTTAACTTTCACTTACACAGAGTTAAATGTTAAATGCAGATGTACAAAATCACTTATCCTATTATTAAGGAAAGGGAGAACAAAGACATTGATTGTATTATCTAATATAACGTCTCTTATTGTATTTGATTTCTCCGATTACTCATTAAAGGTGTTAGTCTTCAGGATGACCTACACAAATTAACATAGATCCATCAAAAATAACAACAACAACAAAAATAAAGCTTTGCTTCAGGCAGGAGGCTGCTCTTGCTCTCATAATAAGGTTTTGCAAGGATGGATTTTGTCAACTGCAGGATTTTCAGTAGCCCAGATCTGCCATTCCAGATTGAATATCCAAAACATAAATATAAAGTAAACAGTTTGTGAGTTCTTGACGACATTTCTATATGTTTAATGCAAGCTCAGTGTTGGTTTATCTTTGTCAGAATTGTGTGATTATTTACTGATATGTCTTACACACTGATGCCAGGAAGAGGATAATGTGACTGGAGTGACAGCACTGTGAAATTTTATCCACATCAGACAAAAAGCTATAGAGATTCAAACTTTCTTTCTCCTCTTTTATGATGAATTTTAAACTAGGTAACACTTATACCTTCCTGTTGGTTGAAAAAAGTGACATCTCCCCTTTCAAAGAGAAAACAGCAAAAGTAGATGGGAAAAAACACTCATTTTGTAGGTATGAAAACCATTTTACTGGAACACTGAGTCTTTAGAGAAGGTATAATTGTCACAGATGGCTCACTTAAGGCTGTTAATGTATAAAGTCTTGCCTGCTGTGCCTTACAAGGCTATAATTTTCATCTTGGGGTTCCTATGACTAAACAGCTCAACTGAAATCGTTCAGTTTATGACATCAGAGAAATCCTCAGTGAAATAAATTATAACCTTGGGAATGCCCTACAGATGCTTTTATTTCTACTTACAGACTCAAACTACTTATATATCACTGCAAAGCAAGTTAACAGCAAGCAATAAAACAGTATAATATTTATTGAATGCATGAGAAACAACTTTTTAGGTTGCATAGTTCACTTCAATATCAATAGTTTAAAAGAATGTCATGTTGTCTTTTTGCCTTTTGAGTGCGTTCTTTCCAGCCAGCTGAGCTCTTTCAATAGAATGAAATTCATTGCCCCAGCAAAAGAACACATTGATCCACACCACTTCTGCACCAAGTCCAGCCTTCAGACGTTCTCTATTATTTTACAGCTGCTACAAGGTAAGGAGTGTGCCAGGTCTTCCTCAACAGTACTCATCCTTCTTGCCTGACAGGCTCAAGCTTTAGCTCCAGTGAGAGACTTTCAGGATGCTGTGACAATGCTCACCTCGTCATTAATTCAATGCTCTCACTGTGCTCAGAGCCTGAAGATACTGAGGCTCTTCTCAACCAAGATCTAGCATCAACTGAAGACCCTCTTGGCTGACCAGCTATGGTCAGCTCCTTTGTGTGTTTAATTTCTTGCCTTGTCTTTATTTAGGTAGGAAATCATTTAGGTAGGAAAAGATCCTTAGGATCACCAACTCCAACCATAACCCTCTCCTTGCTTCCGAGTTGTGCCTGTGCAATGCACACCACAAACTTTCCCACTTCATCACTGATTTGGTTCTTTACAAAGCAGAGTGGAGGTGCCACTTATCACCCATTCTGGTCCTGCCTCCTTTCTCTCTGCTACAAGACCCTGATTCCAGCTCCAGACAGACTGATGAGGAGTTATAGAACATGAGGAAAATTGCAATCTCTGTCTATAGAAATTGCAATTCTGTCTCGTGTTTTTGAGTCACTTAGGAACAAATCCAGACTTTCATAAACACAAGGATTATCCTAATTTTCATAAATCTGAGAATTATTCACGGGTACTCCCTAAGTTTTTTGAAGAAGAATTTTTCAGTATGTATGTGGATGATCTGAAAACTTTTTTTTCTGATTACTTGACTTTTATTCATTGGATTGTGGGACTAGTTTCTTTGGTCATTTGAAGAAGGTAGCACTCCTCATTGGATGACGAGGAACTTTACAGCAGAAAAACGGTTCTCATTGCTGACCCCCTCCCAGCACTCACGTCCTCTGCAAGGCATCTCCTGGGTAATGTTGTTCTTGATGAGCAAAGTTCTAAGCAAACCTGCATGTGTGGTGCTGTGTGCAGCGGTGCACAGGTTTAACAAACGACATGACACCTACAAACCGTCATACATGGACATCAGCATTATTGCTTTTGAACATACTCACAATCACTTTATGATTTGGGATTTCCTTAAAGTGTTTAAAAGTATCTATATTTAAAGCTGATTAAGGAATAAAAGAGTAAAAAATAGTATGTGGTTCTTATAGCCTAGAATCATAGAATATTACAACACTCTGCTCTCCTGAGACCTCAGTTGGAGCCCTGTGTTTGATTCTGGAGTCCTCAGTACAGGAAGGACATGAATCTGTTGGAGCGAGTCCAGAGGAGACCACAAAGATGCTCAGAGGGCTGGAGCACCTCTGCCATGAAGCCAGGCTGAGAGAGTTGGGGTTGTTCAGCCTGGAGAAGAGAAGGCTCTGGGGAGACCTTAGAGCAGCCTCTCAGCACTGAAAGGGGCTCCAGGAAAGCTGGGGAGGGGCTCTTGATCAGGGAGTGCAGGGACAAGATGAGGGGGGATGGTTTTAAGATGAAAGTGGGGAGATTGAGATATTAGGAGGAAATGTTTTCCTGTGAGGATGATGAAGACCTGGCCCAGGTTGCCCAAGAAAGCTGTGGCTGCCCCATCTCTGGAGGTGTTCAAGGCCCGGTTGGATGGGGCTTGGAGCCCCCTGATCCAGTGGGAGGTGTCCCTGCCCATGGCAGGGGGTTGGAGCTGGATGGGCTTTGAGGTCCTTTCCAAACCCAAACCATTCTGTTTCCATGATTCTATGATTCTATACTTATTTTTATTTTTGTGATACGACAGCTCATTGTTTATTAATGAATAATGTGATCAGGAACCTTCCACCTGTTCCATGGCTGACTGGCACATTGTAAATCACAGAACGGTGGGATAAATGGGATGAGGCCACATGAGGTCCCTCCCAGCACTGCAGTCTGGGCTCCTGTGTAGTGGCTGCTTAGCATGCAGAGTTCTGTAGAAATGTTTCTTAATTATATTGCAATTGAAACCACATCAGCAGTCACATTCCTGTCTCAGAGTGTCGCGCCTACGGTAGGGATTTGTAGCTTACAGAAGTTAACAGCATCATGGTTTAATTTCCAGACAGACCTGCCACTGTCACAACAATGCCCTTTTCAGATCACACTGTGCACTACTGAGCCACTGTAACTGCTCAATATAACAAGGTACACGATTCTTCTACTCCTCTGCCTCGTATTTCCATCATCTACCAGAAGCAGAGGGCTGAAAACAGACAAACTTATTTTCACAGGCATGTGACTGCAGTGAAATCTCCCAGGAAAACCCAGCATCCAGGTAAGAGAGATTTAAAGAATCTTGCAGACTTTCGGGTGCTTCCCTGAAGCACATCACCACATCTTCACAGGCTTGCTTCTCACCTGTTATCAACATTTGACTTACTTCTTTTTTGTCTTACCTCTGCTTATATTCCACTGCCCTTTTTCAAGGCATGGGAATCAGACCTTCGATGTTATTTGATATTAAAACAGATTAAAACTCATTTTTCTTCCACAATAGCGCTCTATTTTTCCTTTATTTGTTTTCTTTTATCTCATCAAGTTTGCATATGTTGGAATTTTGTGACACTAGTGGACCAAGGGGTGCTGTTCCTGTTCTCCTTATCATTCAGAAATCATAATTTTCGAGGTTAATATTTCAATGGTTGAAAGTCTCATTTTGCTGAATTGAAGCAGCCTGAATTTGAATTTATTACTTTACTTAAAAAATTGGATTTAACCCATTAAACCTCCTGTTTTTTTCTTTTCTGAGTGTTAATAGATGTATCAGCAGACCACCTCCTAAGGAAGCACTTGTCTGGAATCACCTCAATATCTTCACTGACCGAGAAAATAAAATAAAGGACTAGAAAAGTATTATTAGAACATTCTTAGTCTTGATGGTGGTAGCTGGAACTTGGCTCTTGAATAGAAACAGGTGAGAGGCCATTCTCTTCAGCAGGAGTTGTCCTTATTTTAGAATCCACGATAAAGGCCCTCACGTCTGCCTCACCTGGGTTCAAGTCACTCATGCCCTTGGGTCGCCCGTGTTCTCCACTGATATCCAGACCTTCCTGCTCTTGTCACTCTCCCCATTCAGCCAACATTGGTAGTTCTCCAGAGTCTCAACACTAATGTTTCTGGAATGCACAGCCTCAAAAAAATCAACAAAATCCACAATCAATGTCGCTTTATCACCTTCAGCTGCTTTTCAACAACTTTCTTTTTTGATGCTTAAATGTACTTCTCAGATATTTGCTGGCAGAATCCTAATCCTGCCATGCTCCTGCCAGCCTCAGCAGGCAGCACACCTTCTGCAGTGCAAGAGGCAAGTTCTGCATGGCCTCCTCACTGACGCAGAGAGAGAGTGTGTCTAAAAATCAAGCTTTCTTAGCAATTAATCAAGAATTTTTCACTCATGATTTCTCATCACAAAGACAGTGAACCGTGTTCTCCAGTCATTCTGCTCTTCTTTCTGTTTGCTGTAGCAAGATGTTGAGTACAGAACCCAAACAGCCTTTATAAATACACCTCAAGAACCACTTCATGACCCTCATAAAACAATTTACACTACTGTTTAATTTCCTATTTAGAACAAATTAACTCTTGCATGCTCTAATGGGGACACAAAGGATCCCTGATCTTGTCTGGAAGTATTTGGAGGTTACTGAGAGGTTGTCCAGATTGATGGTTGCACTGAGTGTATGACCTTAGGATGAACTTTGACTAAACTTTACTCTTTGTGCACTTGGCAGTCTCTATTTGGAAAGCATCAATTGTCTGCATTCAACATACTAAATGTAAGGCGTATGCTTTCCACAGACTTGGAGCTTCTTTGTTTTTCAGAAGCCAAAATCTTCACCAACATTATTTATATCAGTTATAACCATTACACCATAACTATTTCAATCTGAATATGTTAACTGGCCCATGCTTTCTCACCATATCCAATTCCAGATTGTGTGTCCTCATCATCATCACTGTGGCAAGGGTGAAGAGCAACAATTGTGCCTTGGATGGTGAATTTCCATGACAGTTTTGCAAGACTTGACTTAAGCTCCATTTAAAACTCATCTGTCTCAGGACCCAAGAATTCCATGATACTATATTTTTATCTGGGTTATGTACATGTCTTGTAGACATCCAGCACTGTGTGTACATCGTTCCACATCGGCTAGAGAGAATGTGAAAGAGAAAAGGAACAGTTGTTAAGACCAGGACAACTAGTTTTATTAAGAAGATCCCTTAAAAAAAATCACATTATTACTTAAAGATTATGATATCACAATACTTAATTCATATTATTTTTTTAAAAATATATTCATCAGCAGTTTTCCATCAGAAGACCTAAACCATTCCATGATTCTATGATTCTATAAACCTTGCCTAGATACTTACAGCACAAATATATATAGTTGTACATATGTAAAGGAGTTAAAAACTACTTTTCATTCTGTTTCCAAGACTAGAAAATGGCTGTGGATGCTACCAAAGTTTAGGTAAGGATTAAGCACCAGGACTAGGTCTTTTAAGAAGCCTTTTCTTGACCAAGCTACAGAATAATAAGGGAGAAAAATAATAACAGAACACATGAAGGCTATAAATAGCAGTGCTTGTAAATCAGCTATCTACCACAGTTTTCCTGGCATCAGCTTTTTTTAGGAGCTTTTTAAATGACACCAAGAGGCAATAATCCAACACCATCAGGACACAAGGCTGGATGATGATGGGCAGCAAAGGCTGTACAAATGGTAAGAGGGGTCAGAGTCCATTTGATCAACTCCAAAATTAAGACTCATCAGGAGCAACAGCTGCCCAATGCTAGGGAAGGCTGAAGAGCAGGTTTATGGCCTGGACACAGAGGGAACGCAACAGTGGGGACTGAAAGCTGTGTTGGGTGAGCCAGAATTACAGACTTTTTCTTGCTTGACTGGAACCACAAGCCGTAGCCAATGTGCGAATCTATGACCTCTACAAAGCCACAAATGGAAAGAGGTTTTAGAAAGACTCATTCTGAGCCAGTTGCTACATGTATGGCTCAACAGAACATGATCTGGGTAGCAATAAATAAGTGCAAGATATAAAAGGAAAGCAAAGCGTGCTAATGCATGCATTTTATCTTGCAGATTTTTCTTTTCCTCAGCTTACTAGACTTACTCTTTATCACAGGTCTGAATGCATCAGCAAAACTTTCTCTGCTTTGAGGAATGGAGCTAATTAAAACTAGGTTGAAAAATGGGCCAAATTAAAAGCAAGAAAATATTTAAAATATCTCTGCAGTCATAATAACAGTTTGATTGTTTAAAGTGAATCTTTATAAAACACATTCTGACCAAAAAGGAGTGTCCGTTATCTATTCACTAGTATTGTGGGTATTGTGGTACTAATATAGCTATGAATTTTTTAAAGAAAAGGGCTGTGTGAGCATGAACAACTTCAGCATTCTCAGCCTTTCTTTCACTCATAAAAAGAACTCAAGTTTACCTAAAATCTGCGTTATTACAATTAAGATCCAGATCTCTTAGAATATTAGGTCATGACTCAGGACCAGATTTCTGAACGCTTTCATAAGCTATGTGGACTTAAAAGTATAAAATCATAGAATCATTTGCTTGGAAAATACCTTTGAGATCATTGAGTTCAACCTTACCTGTTCACTACTAAACCAGATCCCTGAGCAAATAGGGATGACCGTAACAAAAGGACAGTGCCCAAATGGAAAACCTTTCTATCAGATTGTCGTCTTGATCACAGACAACGAATTTACCTTTACAGACTGTTCCAAAAGTCCACTTATTTTACCCATCCAGTCTTAGGCACGACCCAAAAGCCTAACTTTATTTTCTGAGTCTCTGAAAACTCAAAAAATCTTTTTTTTTCTGTCTGCTTTTACTATTTTTATAATTACGTCTCTAATGAGCTATTTTCTCATCTCGTCATACTAATCAAAATCTAAAGTTTATCTGCTTCTAGAATTGTTTCTGCAGAAATGGCCCCATGACCAAGTTGTCATTCCTTCTCATCACACTCACGTGTAAATCTGCTGGAGGTAACCAGAAAATTGGAGGTGATTGTCCTCACAAACTTGCCAGAGGGCCTTCTGTAAGTGCAGCATGATGACTCACACCTGCACATTGCCACCAGTCTCTACAAATACAAGAGAAAGAATCGTCCGGATCATGCAAGAAGGAATCGTATGGAAATATAGCTAAAAATCCCTCTGAATTAATTGCTCAATAAAGCCTGAGGTGCTCAAGAGGTGATAAAATATTACACCCATGGGGATTCTTTTTCCCTTGTTTTAGTAAATGTGATATTTTGGGTTAGTATAGCCTTGGACCTGCCAGCTTAGCAGCAAAAACCACCTGCAATGTGCATTTGTCATTGGAAGTTGAATAGTGAGGAAACACATGGAGCTGGCTTCAAACAAAGTATAGATTAACACCTGTGTGTCACATTACAGAGTGATTGGCCAGAGCCTGATCTCTACTCATACTGGGGAATCTGGAAAGTTCTCATACGGTTTTTGTTTGTGGACAAAGAAGACAGAGTGGTTTTGTGGCGCCGTGACACGCGATGAAACACGCTGAGGGCGGCACCAGGTAACGCAGAGCTCTCTATGGGCTCATTTACAAGGAAAATCCATTCAAATCTGCCTTGACCATGCCTGCTCCACGTGATGTGGAGATGACTGACAGCACCTGAGTGGTTTTAGGTTACTCTTTTCAAGTAGAGAAGGTTAAGAGGTTGCACACCTAAACTCCGTTGAGTAATATAACAGTTCACTATTAACTATTAGATTAATTACCTTCATATTAATAACAGGCAGTGGTACCAGAAGGTTCTGTCCAGAAACACAGTTTATATGCATCCCAAATAGAAAGCAGCACAAATTCAGAAACTGGCACTGGACAGGGCTACACTTACAAGAAAACATCTTCCTCTGCACTTACAATAATGGCATCTGGAATACACAGCACATATTGGGTGTTCCTGCACTGTCCACATGTATCATGATATCCCATTTTGTCATTTCATTTCAAAATATTTTTTAAATTAAGTACATGTCCAGTCATATGGTCTTCAGTAAACACTGGTTTAGAGTTTCCTAAACAGCTTTCTTACACGTTGGCCGCCTCGTCGTGACACTAGCTCATTACTTGCTGCAAGACACATTTTCTCCATTTGTAAAAAAATAGTTGCAGTGGCATTAGCAGTATAGAGTTGTAGTTCAGTGACAGAAACTTATCAAGCCCATAGCAGCAGAACAGTGGATTGCTCATTATTCACAGAAATTCCTCATCATCACACAAATGTTGATGTTTCCATGGCCACATGATTTCTTCTGAACAATAACTGCTTCCTCAGTTCTGATGCAAACAGGTCACCCTGCTCCTAAGCTGTTGCACTTTTCCAGTCTCCAAAAAGAGAGTCACGAACACAAAAGTCAGATGCTCTTCAGATGTGGATGAACAGAGAGTTACAGCTTGCTATACCTCATCTTCAAGAGCTATGCTATTGCAAACAAGTGAGGAAACAGAAGATTTTATATTCCCACCACATGTGACACTAGCTTTTCAATCATTTGCTCCCCCATTGATTAGTCAAACAGACCAATGAATGTCAAGCAACCACCAACACTTGTGATATTTTTCCAGAGTAAATGACACACATGTGCAATGGCTTTGCTTTAGCTGCTCAGTCCTTGAGCAATGTACTTTATCTCCTCTGAAAGCACGGATACCTCTTAGATAAGAGGTGTCTCATGCTCTTTATCAGCTCAATGCTGTTCTGAGTTATGGAGTCATTTCAGTTCAGTATTGCACACTCACACCTGAACTGTGGTTCTTTTCTTTCTTACAACACATTTCCCTTAAAAAAACCCTCTGCTTCCCGCTTTGTGGCTGCTTCTCAAAGCCTTTCTATACTAAAACTTTAAACTCCTGTTAGAAGCATTTATTTCCATCTCACTGCTTCTGGCCAGGGAGGTATTCAAATGACATCCAACTCAATATATAATGATCTTGGAGGCTTTTATCATTAATAAAATCTGAATTTTACTTGTTTTTTTTTAAATTATTTTAGTGGAGCAGCAAGTTTCTCTCATGAGTAGAGCTATAAAGTTTGCCGTCACAATCTGCTTTAAAATGAGCGTTCCCATGGGGAAGTTGGGTCTGTGAGACTCCTGCTTGAATTTCTCCTTAGAAATTCCCTGTACCTTCCTAGTGAACAAATCCCTATATAAGCTCTCTGCCCCTCCTCAAATCAAAGCTAAGTATACTTAGGCTAATACAACGGTAATTTTTTGCATACTACTTTGTGAAAGCTGCAGAGGGGATTCTCCCCTGAAGATACTCAAACTTTCTTTTTTCCAAACCAAAATATGCGATATTACAAAGTTATACAATTTTCAACCCTGACCACATATGTTCTTGTGGTGCATAAGACCTCACTCTTCTTTTTACAGCTTCTTTTTTACATCTTCTTTTTAAAATACCATTTCCCCCTCACAGCTCTATAAGACCTAGATAAGAAGCACTGCAGACTAGGGCCAGTGATGAAACATAATTCAATTTTAAAAATGATTTGGTAGAGTAGCAATAATACCCTGTAAAATGTTCAAATGGATGTTTGTTTTAAATATCACAGGATACTTTTTATATGCTAATGAAAGAGCAAATGTCTCTCAGAGGGAAGAACATGTTTGAGGTTTAAAAAATAAATGAGAAAAATCTTCAGCCTGGGTGATACAAAGATCCACTTCAGTGTAAGTGGATTCACTGTTCATTTCCCAGCAAACCCACGGCAGGGGGCATAAAGGGAGGGCTGATTTCATAGTCTACTCAAATGTGCTGTAATTAGAGTCTTGTTCACACCCTTTATCTGGAAAGACTTTTTTTCACCCTTGTAAAAGAACAATCTCTGTTATTAAGCTGCAGTCATGAGGGCAACCTGTTATTTTAATGCCAGGACTTTGACTTGCTGGCACTCAGGATCCGGAATTTCAGGATGTGACTGCTCAGAGCTGTCACAGGGTTAGAACACTTGCACTTTCCTGCTCCGAGAGAGCCGACACGCATGCTGCACCCCTTTGAATGAGCACCACCACTGTGCTCTTGATACTGAACAGTGCTTGAGTGTAAGAATTGCTCCCTACAGTGTGTTACTGAGTCTGGTAAGATTTAAAGGTACTCCTTAATTAGAGTTGGATCCAAACCTACTGGTGTGAGCCAATGTGTTCTCACATGGGTTTCAAAAGGCCCCCAAGTCAGGTTGCAAGTCTATGGGTATTCAATTCTCCTGGAGGATTTTAAAATAGCATCAGTCTGCCTGGCTGTCTCCCTGTTTGAACTTCACATTGCCTTTATGGAAGCTTCTCACTTGACCGAGGAAATGGCTTTGCTAATGGACCATATTAATACCTAAAATGCTCTGTCAAGCTGTCCTCCTTGCTACCCGTATCCCAAAGCCTGGACCTTGGAGGCTGGTTATTATGTTATCTGAAAATGATTGCTCAGAGAATGAACTAGAAATTTGCTCCTGATGGAAAGCAGCTGCTTTGGGAAAGTAGGCATCTCACCTCTTGAATAGAGAGGTTAGTTATCACCTACAATTTAGATGTACATGGCAATTGCATCATACAACTTGTTTCTTATTGCCCCCAGGGTTAAGATTCCTTTTAAATAAATGGTGTCCACAATTTTGGTAGGACATTTTCTCAATGCTGGAGGGGGGGGGGGGGGGGAGATATATATATATATATATATATATATATATATATATATATATATATATATATTAAAAAAATGCTTCATTTAAAAAAATTGTTTCTCTGGAGTATGGTTCCAAATCTAAGAAGGGCAGGGTAGAAAGACTAAACAATCCTAATCTAAGAAGGATGTTATGGTGAATGTATCAGAAAAATTCCAACTCCTAAAAAATCATTGTATTATTGTGATGAACTAGAAATAGAGGTTTTATATAAATGATTAATCTGTCTACAGATGTGTGATGTGCAAGAAAAAATTATTGCCTTTTCCTTGCCATGAGGAGTCATGGACTGATCCATGCTGACTGCTAGGATTGTGAAGGCTGTCTTTCCTCGTTGTATAAATCAAAGCATGTCATTGTATGTATGTATTGTATTGTATGTTTTCTACATCCAGAGAAGAAATTTACAGCTGAAAGGAAAGCTTATTGTTGGAGAGAATTCCAGTTTGTACCTAGAGACCTAATGGAATTTACTCTCATGAGGCATTTCACTTGCTGTTTTCTTTTTAGCATCATTACTGAGGTTTCCTTTCTCATTATGTTGAAGTTCTAGAGAAAGCTCTGCAAACAGCTTTTGTTTTAAGGCTTGAGAATATGCAAACTTAAAATACGTAATATGCCTTTGATTTGAGCCCGAGTATTATATTTCTGTGCTTTGAAATCATGACCATATTGCAAACCTGACAGTTTTAAAGCAAAAATGGCTTTTGAAAGCTGCCTCTGAAAACACACATAATAATTCTCCAAGTCATGACAGTGTCACTACCAAAATACTCAGGATAACAGCAAGAAACACCATTTCACCCTATTCTCCACGCTATTCTCCTTATTCTTTGGTGTGGCAATCAGTGGTGATAAACTATGCCTTTTTCACATACCTTTTCACTCTACCTGTTTTAAAGTAAAACCTCTACAAACACTTTGTATTTTTCAATCCACTTCCCATCTGAAATGACCACTCCAAAACACCTCATTATTTTATTCCCAAAGAGGGTACTTAAAAGAATCCTTGCACTACCACATAATTCCCTCCTAAATTATGTATACAGAAGACCTGTAAGGCCATTTATCAATGAGTGCTGCTTGGTTTCCCTTCTTGTTCCCCTCCTCATCCTGAACTTAAAAAAAAGTGAAAAACTCCAGATGTTGTTTCTCTGGTTTCTCCTCCAGGACTCATTGGTGTTTTCAAAGTCATAGTCTGTGAGCAGTCAAAGGGCAGAGAGGGATTAATTTAACAAAGATCATCTTTACACCTAAGTGTTTCTAAGGCACTCACGTAACAATACAACAACAACAACAAAAGATTTGCATAGAGGAGTAAAGTTAGTTATTTCTGTCAGTTAATCAGGCTCCACTTGTGCTCCTGGTATGCTCCAGTCAGCAGAGAAATCTTCTACCACAAGGGGAGCTGACATCAATTTTAAATTTATAGCCCAAATCAAATCCCAGATGAAACACTTCAAGACTCTTCCCATAGACCCTTCTGCTCTACCACGAAGAAAAATAAGAGATCATGTATATTTCTTGTCCTTTACAAGTCATCCTAAAGGCAGAATTCGCTATAGTAGAAAGTTACTAATAAACCAGCTTTATGCAGATATACATTGTATGCTCCACATGAAAGAATGGCCATCTCTCTCCAGCTCCTAGGAAAGGTGTAATAGTACATACCACAGCGTATTATCAGGACAACCATTTTCACTGCATTTTCTAGAGTCCTTTTCCAATCCTACTATGGACTGAAAGAAAATAAACCAAAAAATCTCTTAGAAAAAGTACTTTTTGTGATTCTTTGTACTAGTTAATTTACTCACTGGTAAAAAGCATTCAATCATTTGACTCGCATGTAGAGATGAAAGTTAGTGAAGCTTCCTGGGATGCACATAATAAAAAGGCTTGAATGAGGGCAGTGACTAAAAGGAGATGGCATTATAGACAGATTTTGCACAGCATTTTATTCAACTACATACAGCTGAGGTCGTCAGATAAAATTGGATGAAAACAACATAATCTGGTCAGCTCAACCGAAGGCTTCTAACTCCAGGGTTATACCGGTTACACTGAGCTGCACTAGACAAAAATATATATGTACTTACAAACAGGAACATTTTCCACACTCTACATTTGGACATTAACTCAACTTTTCAACATCAATTTAACATTTTATTCTGTCAGACTTATGTGTGCTTGTATTTCTTTAATGTGGCTTTGTTGTTGCTGCTTCGTAAGTACTAATTTAAATTGAAGTAACAAAATCTATTGTCTTCATCAAATATACTCAAGTGTAATGGATTATCCTGCTCAGTGTGACTACCTACACAACACAGCAGTGCTTCCCCAAGAGTATCAGAACAGGTGCAGTAATAACTCATTACAATCCTTTATCTTGAGTTTATTTTTATTAAAAAGCATCTTAGAAACTTTGAAGTGTGGATTTCTCAACAGCTGAAAGATTGCTGATTTAATATTTGTTTATATGACACAGGAAAAAAGGAATATTTCCTATTTCCCTGTGCGCAGAAACATCCTTATTAGCAAGCCATTACTTTATGGCACATCTCTGCAACCCATGCATTTACAGTGTTGAAAATGAGCGAGAAAAACTTCTTTGGTTAAGTGAGCAAATACGAATTTCCCGTGATCCCAGCCCTGAATTGAGGCACAAGCAGGCAGCAGACTTCTGCAAGTGACTTTGCATGGATTTGTACCAGAATGGTGCAGTCAGTCTCTTAACCAAGGCTGAAAAATGGCCCTGACAGGACAGTTTTGCACTTGTAGAACAACCCTGTCACTTATTCTGTGAAGGAACGGCTTTTTAGGTGTGTCAAGGCAGAGATAGGAGGGGAAAGGCAGCACCTTGTCCCAAAAAAGCCAGTCTAGATGTTTGGATGAAATATTTGATTTCATGATGCTAAGACTTTGTCTGCGTTGAAATATCTAGGTTCTCAGTCCAACATCTGGAGAAAAACTGAACAGCCTGCACAGAAGTCAGATCCCGTTAGCACTGTAAGTCCCACTTAATTTTAAGCATTCCATCTGGGACCTGTATCAGGAGCCCTGAACTTCTTTAACAAGCACAGAAGTTAATAAGCACTTCTGGAGAAGCGCTCAGCTCACCTAAGAGCTGTTTTACACTAGGATGTAGATTATCAACTCAGCTGGTTTAGAAGGCTAAAATTATTTGCTATTAATCTAAAGTAAATGGAACAGTAAAACAGGTTATTCACGTAAACTTCACTCTGGTAATCTTACTAATTCTCAAATCACAGACAGCAAGAAGAGGAAAGAAAATCTGCCTTTGAGTGACTTTCTTCCTTTTGGTAGTTTTGATAAGTAAATTTAGGTGAACTGGTTAAGAAACAAAGATGTTGTGTCAAGAAATGATGATCTGTTTTCTTCCCACTTCATATTAATGCAGACTCTTCAGAAGATATCCTAGTGATAAACTGTTAAATAATGTTTAATTCAATTTTTTAGCAAGACGTTTCCAAGGTACAAGTTCATCCAGTGATACTGAAAGTGTTGGAACAATGTATAGATGATGGTATCCAAGTTATGACTCTTCAAATTATGCTATTTTAGTAAATGAAACTATTTTAACAATGTTCAGTATCTTCCTGGTTTTATGTTTAGCCACTCATATTATTGAGGTTTTAAAGAAATAGGTTGACAATGGCAAGGTAGAGCCAGTTTTGAAGTCACTTTAGCGAAATCACAGAGTGAAAATTCAGCTTCACTTCAGTGAAGTCCCTAATTCAAAGCTCTTCTTCTCCATGAGTTCAAATCGTGCAAAGACTTACAAAACACTTGGCCTTCGGGGATTCATGACTAAAACCTTACAGAAATCTCATTAAATACTGGCAAGATAAGTTCTCCTCTCACCCCCCCAGCCGAACCAGCAATCATGGTAAGAATAGTCGTGAAGATGTAGCCTCATGATCAGAGCCATAGGATGACCACATCTTACGCTGTTGGACGCAACCAGAATCAAAAAATTATCAATATTCCTGCTCCTCTGTTCTGTGCATCCTGCTATCCTATACCTTACCTATGAATATCAGACCTCAGTTAATCGCATAACTCTTAGCTTTTCTAGAAAGCTTTCTCTGTCCTGATGGTATTGATTCACAGTGTGGAGCTTTTCTGAGCAAGGTGGCAGGTGGTAGATTAAGCCTTTATGTACCATCTCCCTTCAGGGAAAACGGTTCTTATAACCAACAGATGGATAGCACAAAGGCTGAAGGCCTGGAACTCAGGTTGTGTTGTTATTTCAAAGAGGTTTTTTGTATTAATTTAGCAGCACTATGACAGTTTAATCAAATCAGGGAGGAAAAACCCATGATGGAGCTGATGGAGAAAATGCAGTGTGTTATTCAATCTGGTAATCGTAAACAGCAGCTCTGAGGACAGTGAGGAGTATTAATACAGAAAGAAATGACCAGAGAAGTTATCATCCCCCTGTACTCGGCACTGGTCAGGCCTCACCTTCAATACTGTGTCCAGTTCTGGGCCCCCCAGTTTGGGAAAGATGTCAGGATACTGGAGTGTGTCCAGAGGAGGGCAACGAAGATGGCGAAGGGGCTGGAACATAAACCCTACGACGAGCGACTGAGGGAGTTGGGGCTGTTTAGTCTGAAGAAGAGGAGGCTCAGGGGAGACCTCATTGCTCTCTACAACTCCCTAAAAGGAGGTTGTAGTCAGGCAGGGATTGGTCTCTTCTCTCAGGTGACCAGTGACAGAACTAGAGGGCATGGACTCAAGCTTCATCAGGGAAAGTTTAGGCTTGATGTGAGGAGAAAGTTCTTCACTGACAGGGTGATTGGCCATTGGAATGGGCTGCCCAGGGAGGGGGTGGAGTCACCGACCCTGGAGGTGTTTAAGGGGAGACTGGATGAGGCACTGAGTGCCATGGTTTAGATGATGGTGTTAGTGTTGGGTTATAGGCTGGACTTGATGATCTCAGAGGTCCTTTCCAACCTTGTGATACTGTGATACTGAGATGAGGTATATTAATACAGAAAGAGACAGACGAAATGCGCTGGGGCTCATTCAGCTCCCCTTCCACATCAGGGGTATTTTGCAAGAGTCAGACTCAGAGATAAATGTATCACATGAGCTTCCGAACCAAGACACCGAAAGAAAGCATAAGGGAAAGGCAGATACTATTCAAACATATGTGTAGACTCCAGACAAGCAGGAGCTTATGGGAAGGCAGGGAAAGTGTTGAGGTTTGAGTTTTTCTTAAGAAACAGCAGCCTGGGATTTACCTGCCTGGGCCATCATCTGTAGCACCTCTTTCTGCTGCCATCTGGATTTCCATTCACTGATTGTTCAGCCTCAAAGTGGGAGGCTGAGTAATGCAAACGCACTCATTGTCCTTGCTGTAATAGAATTAGGAACCTCCACGTACCTCCTGCACTTTAATGAGGTTTGTTGCACAGTGCTGCGCCATCGTCTGCCCCTCTCGTACCAGTTTTAAGAGTGGTGAAGGAGCAAAGGAGCAAGGTCAGGTTTTTTTAAGCTTACAAAGGCAGTACACACAGGGCTTAAATGCTGAGGTTGTAGCACAACAAGAGAAGAGCTGGAAGAGTGTCAGTTTAAGTTTATACCCCATCCTTACTGCTGTGTTTGTAAACAAAAGAAAGGAAGAGCATATGTTATGACATCTCTAATTCTATACTCATTCAGCTGGAGATGCTCAGGGTGCACATATGATGTAATACATTTTCTTAAAACATATTCAATCTGTCCTATGGGCAAAAGGAATTAGAAGCACTGCTTTACGAGGGTAGGTTTTTTTTGGTTTTCATGGATATTTGTAGAGTTATCTCAGCTTGCAATAAACTCATTGTCAATTTATAGTGCCTCACAATCATAAAGGTTTGCAGATTGTTTGAAGCTGCTTTCTGCCATAGGTGGTCAGGATGTACTTCTAGGAAATACGTGCTAAGAAGCCATAGCACAAAAGAGAAAATACATTTTTCTGCTGCCTTTTTCATTAATATATTTAAGGTCATGAAAATATATATATTTTTATTTTTATATCATATATTTTTATATTATATATTTTTATATTATATATTTTAGGTCATGAAAAGGCAGATACTGATCTCAATAGAAAGGCTGGAAGCTTAGCCTCACTGAAGTCAATGTATTTGCCTGGGAGATGCAAGACTAGGAGTATAATTTCTCAAACATTTACAAAACATCTTTGTCAACCAACACGAGTCCCCTTAGGGCTCTGGGTAAATAACACAAATTTAGAGTGATGCAGCCCCCATGGCACATTGGTCACGCTGCCTGGCCCCATGCTGCCCCACGCACTCCAGCCTGGAGGAAGGTGCCTCAGCTTGGTATTCAGGTTGGGGTGACTTAATTCTTTAGTGCAGCTAGCGTTTTGTGTCTCATGACCGTATTCACACCATCTTGGCATATGTTCTCATATCACAACCTTGAATATTTAATTTTATGCAAGTACTTCAATGTGTATGAAACATTAGAAATAAATTTAGTCTAGATTTTCTCCTGGGTTAGTTAGAATGTTACATATTTGTTACTGCCTGCTGATAGAAGCTTATCTTTCTTGCTTATTCAGGCGCACTTATTTCAAAAGGACTGTCTATATGAGCAAAATAGCAGTATGCAACATGAAAACAAAACTAAACCTAAGTAGAACTGTAAAACCAAAAGGAGTCTGAGCTAGAAGTAAATAGGAGCATCCCGTAGCCATTCATAAACTTGCTCAGCTCAATAATTTGTCCTGTTACTGCAGTCCAAGGCAGAGATTGGTGTGCCGTGACTGTGAGCCCAACCTTGCAGGACTCCCTGTTGCTCTGACTCCCTAACTCTGCATCTACTGGTTTCTCCACAGCATCAACAGGAGACAGTGGCAATGTGGAACAGACCTCAGGGCTTCCATGTGTGCTTTGGTAACAGTGAGAACCTAACAATTATTTTTTCTCTCTCTTCCCATGAGCTGGGACACCCACGTGCAGAAACAGGCAGTATTCAGACAAAATCCATCATTAGAAAACATACTTTCAGAATTCCCTCTGCAATTTATTTTGATTTCACTGTTTCCAACTGCAAAACTATAGAATCCAGAGCCCACTGGTAGTCACATTTATTCCTGAATTCAATATTTCATGTTTCCAAGGAACTAGACTTACGCATTTTTTGATTCAAACAATTATAGGTGCAAAATTCTGTGCTGAGTTTTAGAGGTTGTTTTAAATTTGTTAAGACTGCAATGTAAATAAGCCCATAAACACTGCCTACCTGAAACAATGCCAGGCATACCAGTGTTAGCTAATTTTATTATGTAGAGAAACTAACACCAGGTGCTGATGATCTAAAACTCTCACAGTATTTTATATTCTCAGTGTGTACTGAGGCAGTGATGCTGGAGTTTGGTGTTCTTTTAGCTGGAGTTCAGGTACATCAGCTGTGGGCAAATAAAAATCACAGGAACAGTATTTTGGTTATGCTCAAACATGGTTGTAATTTGCTTTCCATGGTTTAAGAAGTTGGCTGTACTTGTTCAGAAAATAGCTGCAAACTTAAGCTCATGCTTAGGTCAGACTTAAGGATAAGTCCTCTTGAGGGTTCCGTAAATGTTTCCTAACAGAAAAAAGAAGGTAAGATGGCAAGAGGGTCAATGGACAGATCAGCCAAAACTTCTGATGAAGCTTGGTTTCATTGAATTTGTGTGTTGCTTGAGAGCCTCTGGCATTTATTGAGATACAAGCACAAAATTAGCTTTTACCAGGACTGCAGTATTCACAATACCTTTATTCCATGTTTTCCTGGTTTCTAAGAAAAGCTAGAAGAGTACGTGCTACAGCCTTTTCCTGCTCGCAGTAGTAAGAGAAACTCACTCAACCACAGAGCTGCTTACCTCCTAAAAACTTCAGACAACTTTTATTACTGAGGCTGTGACTTTTTTTCCGGCAGATTTGGCTGCAGTTGGCTGAGGAGTTTGAAAATTAGTGGAGAATCAAAGAGAAACCTTTACAGCCCTGCACAGAGAGCTTGCGAGCACAAACTTTGGATTGCTGTGTAACATGTAGGAAGTATTTAGAAATGTATGTGAGGTCATGTGAAGTGCTCTGAATTTGTTGGTAGTTCTTATTTGAAAAACGAAAGATGAAATTACCTCAGCTACAAAAACACTCAATAAATTTGCTGCAGTTTTATGTGTGTGATTGCCATATTCTAGGAGTTAAAAACCTGTGATACCAAACCTAATCATATGTGAAGATACGACAGCCCTGCTAGTGAACCTTTTGTTTACTTGCAGTCGGCAACCTGCACATGTAGGGACACTCCTAACATTTTCTATGGTTGAGGATGTGCCACTGTTTCAGACCATTTGCTGCTGGCACCAGTCCTGTAGTTGTTCTTTGTGGAATACCACTCTAACCACCACGGAATATCAAAAGAAGATATCTTATGCTCAAAGTTTCATCTATACCAGACTACATGAAACACTGGGAGGCTGTTTTTCAGACCACTGCCTGACACCACAACTGCCTTCTCTGAAGGGCAGACATGGAAAAAAAAAATTAAAGTTTCAAAAACCATTCTTTGATTCTCATGCTGCTTTTTTTGAAGACCTGTAGCACTGGTTGACACCTTCCAATTACTGAAACAGTTCAGCTTTCAGCTGATGTCTTTTGGATTTTCATACACTATTGACAACATCTTAGCTGTTTAAAATCAGGTTTGCTTAGAGGTCAGGTGACTGCAGAGGAGGGTAAGCAAACAGGGAATCTGAGTAGCAACCTGACACTAAATTTTGGAGGAAACTTTCAGGTAAACTGGCTACACAGCATCTCCTCACGGTTTCAAATACAGGCAGACAGAAAATTTGTCACCAGTACCTGGAGTTTGCTTGTTCTGTGAAGCGACACAGACAACACTTGGTAAATTACTCTCCACAAGCAACCAGGGAAGGAAGATTTCAAAGAGTAATTTGCCTAACCCATTGCTAAAATTTTCAGTCAGGATCAGTTTTGATGATGCAATGAATGTTGGTGGGGGAAAAAAGGGTATCTTTTAAAATTTAAATAACTTTAAAATATTTTGTAACTCTGAGTATTCATTTTGACCAGCACTAATCACTGACCAATACTTGAGTCTAAATGCCCAGATGGCTGCATATATTCTTGACATTTCTTTTTCAAGACAAATATTATTATTTCAACATACATTTCCACATTACATTGTTTTTTACAGTGTATTCTAATTCTGAATGACTAGAAAACTCTCGTGAAACCTGATGACTATAGTATACATATGGTAAGTATATATTTCAGTATATCTGTATCCCTGTAGACTTTTCTTATAATGCAAAAATTATGTTTGGGTTTTTTTTAAGCATGTGGAATAAAAATATTCAAGCAAATTGGTCATTGCTCAAACAACAGGGTTTGGATCAGTGCAATTTACTATTTTATGTTACTGTATTAGTGTGTGATGTAAGAGCACACCACACTCCCCAGGGGGAGCAGCCATTCAATAAAAACAGAGCTCTGCAGCCACAGGTTTTATTTCCTCGGGTCCCCAGTGGATAAAACAGTTGGGTGAAGAGGTTGGGCTTGGGTAATAGGAAAGAGGCACAGTATTTTGGCATTATTGCCTTGAAAAGCTCCCTCTAAGCACACGTGAGCCAGCTCAGGTTGCAAAAGCCTACCTGGGGAACCGAGAGACCTGTGAGGCTTGTTTGAGGCTGAGGTCACCTTTCTTAACAGAAAGAAGAAAGGGACAACTCTGGGACGGGAGGGTTTGCTCATAATTCTTTTCCTCCTCTGTATCACTGAAAGTAAAATTGCAAAGCAGCACCCCAGCGGCTGGCTCAGACGTGAAGGACTGAAGGGTTCTTGTGCCACATGGTTCCATAAAAAACAGGGGAATAATTATTCAGTAAATGAAGAAAATAAAGTAGCAGAGTCTTAAATATTAGCACATATTAAAGTGATCAATTATTTGGAAGGTGACCTGTTAAATTTTGTCACTGTGCTGAGATTCACCTGAGTTCAGGTGTCTAGATGCCAACATCTAAACGTGCTGTCCTCAAGCCGTGGGGTACAAATGCTTTTGTCAGACATCAGATTTCATTTATATCTTAGGCAGCAGTCGTGGGATGTGGATCTGAAAAGAAGAGGTTTCTGTTTATTGGCCAAGAAAGCCCATGCAGCTAGAGTTTTAAAATTGGTTGTATGTAAAGGGAACCTGATCCTGGGTACCTGTTTGTACTTGTTTGCACCTCTTTCTACCTGCCTCGTTCTGTACATAAGGAGAAGCCATGGATGAAGCCTCTCTGTCTCATCAAGCCTATCTGTCCCATTCAGGCTAGGGTTGTCATGGGAATGCTTGCCTGTGGATACTGGCAGTACATCCCACATCCTTGAGAGCTGTAAAAGCAGGTAAGGTTGATGCAAGCCATGTATTTTTAATCTGCTTTGCTTTGCTTCACCGTGAATTGCAGGAGAGAGAGAATCTGTCTTCAGTTCAGATGAAACATCAAGAAAAGGCCAGAGAATGATGAATGTGCAGGAAGGAGAGGGAAGGACAAATAAAATGATGCAGAAAAGCAAAAGTTCTGTGGAAGGGATATATAATACTGGACAAGATAAAAATAATATAGAATAATAATTCTGAGCAATGTTCTGTTCTCTTCTACAGCCAAAGCACTCTTATTGAAGCACAACACTGCATTCAATAGGGCTGCACAGCTGCAGCCAGAGAAAGAAAACTCTTACTAAGGGGAAGGAAAAAGTCAGAACTGATCTTTATTTGTTCAGTGAAAATTAAGATTTTATACACAGCACTGGCAGTTAGTACTAGTATTAGTATGAAGGGTAAACTAGAAATATTGATCTCCCTGAGTAACTGACTGAAAACTGTGAAAAATGTTTGCAGGTATTCTCAGATATCTTAATTTCTCAGTTAGAGCTTTGTCTCCAAGTGTGGATTGTGTGATGAGAATGAAAGGAGTGTGAAAAACTTATAAAAGAGAAAGTGAGGAAGAAAAAGAAAAGGATCTAAAGAGGCACAAAAATAGATGAGATTCATATAAAGGGAGTTTAGATGAGGA